>WSYH01011845.1:0-19971 GCA_036426205.1 Ascaphus truei
AGTGTGTGTAGTGCTGGATACGTGCTGGCTTAAAGGATGCTGAGTCATCCGCCGGTGGTAGTCGGACATCAGGACAGGCTTCTGGGGTGGTAGATACTGCTCTTTAGCTCATGTGTGTTGAGCCTCCATGCCTTGCAGTTCCAGGAAGATTGAAGGCCACCCTGCAGGAGAACTTCACACTACTCCCCCAGATGGATTGCACACAAGCCGGAGTAGTTGAGCAGGAAAAACACTTTATTCTATCTTTCTCCTCTGCAGTATTACAGCATAACAAGGGTATCGATTTCACGTCAAATGTCCCCACCTTAGGATGGTCAAAACAAAACACACACAAACGCACCACAGATTAGTAAAAGGTGTTGTATCACCAAAAGTATTAAAGGTCAATGTGACCAAAAGACAATAATCAATAAATAAAAGGTACAAAACAAAAACACATAAAAAATACACATATGAAGCCTGTACTACGTTTATGTGTAAATTACACCCTATAATGCAAAACCAAAACATAACTAGTGAAAAGTAACAACTAGACGATTAAAAAATTACATCCACTGAGGATGTTCTAATTAC
Source organism: Ascaphus truei (assembly GCA_036426205.1). Classification (NCBI taxonomy): domain Eukaryota; kingdom Metazoa; phylum Chordata; class Amphibia; order Anura; family Ascaphidae; genus Ascaphus; species Ascaphus truei. The sequence goes on from WSYH01011845.1 coordinate 574, forward strand.
TCTTAGAAAGAACAAAACCCAATTGAGGAGAACGAAACCTAACCGCAAGAAAGAGAAGTAAGCAGCAGGGGCGATAGTCTAAGTGTGGACAGAATACTGGTACGGACCACACGAACACACGCGCAGGATAACTTCTCTGCACCACTGTCCTAGCGGATCTCGTTCAGCCATAAGGGAGGAGACTGCACACAGCTGCCTCTCGTGACACCTACCAGTTTTGCAAATCAATGCTACCTCTGAGGAAGTCACGATTGAGGGCAACATGCGCATTAAGTACCCCTGATCACCAATGAAATCAGCTGGGGTCATGTGGTGTCGCTAAATGCGACTCAGCAAATAACCAAAAAAATCAAAACAAGTTGCAGAGTAATCTCAATGAAATCAGCTGGGTAATGTATTGTCACTAAAGCGACGCAAGCAAAGCAAATAACAGTAATCAAAACAATGTGGCATAGTGTGATGAATAATGAAGTGCCCAAGTGAGAGAAATGTATTAAGGACATATAATGAATAAATGTCGCTTAAATGCGAAGCTATACCACAAACATATATAAAGTGCAATATAGATTGTGTTAAAGGCATAATGAAAATATATGAAAATAAGAGAAAACAACAATACTATCATTATATAAAGTGCCTATAAAAAAATATGAAATACAAAAATCAAATACATACGGTAATTGATAATAACACATACAGATTAGTACAGGCATACACTTGATATGAAAAACAAAGAGACTATAATAATCATTAACTTTCATAGATGGGTTTTGCGCATCAGTTAAGATGAAATCGCCATGAGTTTGCGCCTGATCACTTTCCTAAACTGAGAGAGGGGTTTGGGAGTCTTTCATCCAGGCAGCCAGGAGCACTCACCGGGCAAGACAGAAAACAGGAGCTGACATTTGACTCTACGTGGACTTTGCCATCTTTAACTCAGATCAATTGGCTGCTGAAATTGCTGAAACACCTATGGGAAACATCCACCATTGAGGTGGAGACTTGCTTGAGATTTCTACTCTATTGTGAGTAGCATTTGCGAGCACACTTTTATGCCAAATATGTTTGCCAACATTACTACACATGTGATGTTTCTTTATTTTCATGGTTTCTTACGACAGTCACCAACCCAGTCAGACAGTTACCCACCCACCTACCCAGTCAGTCAGGACAACCTGAGGCCCCCCAGACACCCAGCAGACCTCACGAGGGGAACCACCTGAAGGCCCCCAGAACACCCGTTGAGGACACCGGAGGGCCCCCCAGAACCAGCAGGGTACAACTGAGGCCCCCTAGACATGCGTGGGGGACCACCGAGGGCCCACCAGACCACCCATGGGGTCCACCCGAGTGCCCCCAGACACTGCAGCAGAGATCACCCAATGGACCCAAGACACCTGCGGGGACCACCTCAAGGGCCCCCAGGACACCCCTGGGGACCACCTAAAGACCCCCAGGACAACCTGCAGGGACCACCTGAGGGCCCCCGACACACCCGATGGCCCCCAGACACCTGCGGAAGACCACCCTGAGGACCCCATGACACCTGCAGGCGACACCCATAGACCACCCGCGGAGGGGGCCAGGGGACCTTAGGAGGGGGCCCGGGGGAGGCCAGGGACTGGGTAGGTGGGTGGCGGGAGGAGGGGGGCCAGGGGACACTAGGAGGGGGCCAGTGACTTTGGGCGGGAGGGGGCAGGGACTTGGAGGAGGGGCCAGGGGACCTAAGGTGGGAGGAGGGGCCAAGGACGTGGGAGGAGGGGCCAGGGACTGGGTGGGTGGGAAGAGGGGGCCAGGGAAAATTGGTGAGGAGGCAGAGTGACAGGGTGGGTGACAGTGGATGGGTGGGTGGGAGAAAGTGACAGGGTGGGAGGAGAGCCTCACTGGGTGCAGTGACTGGGTGGGGACTTACCTTGCCGCCGGATGCTTTCCCCTTGCTGACCCGATATACCCTGCAGCCCGGGATGGGAGGTGGGATTGGGGGAAAGGGAGATGGGATCGGAGGGGGTGCCATTGGGAGGTGAGCTCGGGACGCTGGCCGACAGGGGGAAGCGGGCCGCAAGTAGGAGTTGTTACTTCCCCCTCCGTCCCACCATAACTGCAGGCGCCAGAGGAGATGGTACTTCATCCTCCGTCCCAAGTTGGGAGCGGGGGGGAGGAAGGGAGCGGGCCCTGATTGCCCTGCGCCATGCGCGAGGGACCGGGGGGGAACGCTGCCATTTTTTAACTTGGAGCGGGGGGGGGGCGGGGAGAAAACGCGCGGCCAGCCTCTCAATGCGACAGCATTTTGGTGCGTGGCCACGGGCCGGGCGGTCTGCGACCAAACCATTTGGGAAACGCTGCGTAGACGATTGCATGGAACAGGCTTAAAAAGGAAAAACATTATGTCTGACTACAGAAAATTATGAGTCACGGCGTGCAGAGATGTAGTATGATAATGGTGCGGTTGTGTCCTTGTTTTCTGTTTTATTTGGGATACTAGGATACAGCGTCCCAGTGTACCGGCTCAGCTGCAGGAAATCTTTTAAATGTCCAGTTAGAATAATGCCCTCTCAATGAGGGGAAAGCAGGGAAAGAAACACCCACTGTTGCCAAACATGTATGAAGGGCGGTGTCTTAATTGTGCTCCTCTAAAATGTGGGGGAAAACGTGTTATATTGGGTAGTGTCAGTAAAAAATCTCTGACCTCCCAGTACACAATATGTAGTAACCCCCTGGAGAAAAGACAGCAGTGAATGACATTACCAAAACCTAATAAACGGAGGATGTGTAACTCACAGTAGAGAGAAAGTCCTGGTAGGCGCGTCCCATGGCGGTGCCACGTTGGGAAAGCAGCAAACAAAAGATATCCTCAAGGAAAAAAGGAGCACAGCAATTGCAGCAAGAAGGGCGTAGCCGTTTTTCCGTGAGGATATCTTGTTGTTTCTTTAGTCTCCTCTGTGGAGGAAAAATTGAATCTTGTGTGACCTTGCAGCCAACTGTGATTCCATCTTATACAGGATTTATCTTTCTTGAATCTAAGAATGTTTCGTTATATGTGTAGTGCTGCTTCTCTCACATGCCCCTCTGGGAGATATGGCCTTTGCTACCGGTTGTCATGTGCTTAATACATGTTAGGTTACAAGAGATGCCGACGGGGCCGAGTTGGTATGTGGAAACAGGACAGGGCTTTTTCGGTTTCTTCAGGACTCCATTCACAGCAGGCTCCAGCATGGCTGGAGACAGTCCCACTGTGAAAGTCATCAATATAAACACTACCCAAAGACTGTAGACTCAGCAGAGGGATATAAAACAAAAGGGCTTTTTTACTCTCCACTGAAGATGTTAGTACACAGAGGGTAGTATTGATTCTCAAGCCACAAGATTCGGATGGTGCTAGGCTCATGGCAGAATTTGAGCCTTCCAAAGCCGCTTTGGTATCTCTTAGACCCTGAGGGGGCTTTGGCATGTCTCAGTCCCTTGAGGAGGAGAATTGGACTCACTATAATTTAGAACTCGCTTGTCATGGGGTTTGATCTTCGCTGGAGTGGATCCCAAGTGGCAGGAACAGCAGGGAGTGTGGCGGGGGTCACAAGCAGAGTCGGAGGCAGGTATCAGATATCATGGGTCAGGGTCACAAGCAGAGGTCAGCAACGAGGAGACTGGAAAGGATAATAGCAACCAGCAGTAAACTCAAAGAACCTAGCAGGAGCTGAAGGAGGAACCAGTATAAACAGGCACTGACAGAAGGTAAGGGGAAAGTCTCGTATATAGGCAGGGGGGGGCTGAGGAGGTGAGCACAGGTGCAGGGGGGGACGCGGGGTGTCAGGTTTCAGGGTCTGGATGTATTTGAAAGAGTAGCAGAGGCAGCCGTAACAGTAATACCGAATGGACAGATGGGTAGTAGGGCAGGCTTGAACAGGCAGAGGGGGACGGGGCACAAGGTCTGCACACCGGATTGGCTGCCATACAGACCAATTTTCCACCTCCTAAAAAACCCCTGTCACTCAGGGAGCTGCATGAGGGTGGGAAAACCCAAGGTGATAGCCTGCCAACATCTGCAGCTATCAGGACTTACATGACAGGGGGGCAGGAAGTAAGCCAGAAGAAAACAGCCATGGCTAAATATGATTCACTGAGTTTCTCGTTTCTTAAACAAGTGGTTGTTTTATCAGCTTAAGAGTTTTTAAATGTTTAGACTAAAGTTCCATATGTATAAGACTAAATGAATTCAGCTCCTTCCCAGCGAATTTGACACCTAGCAGCTTAGATCAACGATAAATTTTTTTAGAATCTGGCACCATTATCTGCAGAATTCTGCACGTAAGCTTGCCAATGTGGGTAGATTCTAAACCTGAAGCCTTAATAGGGGATGGTCTCTTTGTGGTGCTTGATAAGATTAATCATGAAGGTAGAATAGAATCTGGCCTCCTTTTTTTAAGGTTGATAAAGTCATGATAAATGTCCAGGGGGGCTTTCAGAATCCAGCAAGTTTTTTGGATTTTAAAACAGGGCTATTACCTCAGTTCTCCTCAGAAAAAGTCGAATATTGTCGCGAAGTCCCCAGTTTCTCCAGCTCTGCTAAAAAAGTCCCACAGCCTATGCTGGGTTTGTAGTTATGGTTAAAGCAAAGTTGCTTGTTTTGGTGGATCCATGGAACAGGAAGTAAACAAAATTCAAAAAAGGAATATGCCAGAGAGGACGTATAATTGTACTACACACAATCCAGCAAGAAACGTGGTGCCAAACCAAAAAAAAAGGGTACTTTTAGTGAGGGGGCGTTTAAAAAAAAAAATGACCACACACAGCTGTTATCCATCAATCATTAGTACCTGATTACAAACCCTTGCTCTATGGAACACAAGCTGTTGAGAGTGTGTAGTGTTGGTAGAAAACATAAGGATCACTAGGACGATACCAGCCCACAGAGGGGACATGTGGATGCCGTCTTCCACCATGGCTAACTCCCCACCAGTGATGCTCCACCTCTGTCACCAAACAGAATATAAGTTCTAGGGTTTGGGGGGTAGGTTTTAGGGTAGGGGTTTAACTTGTAGTGTTTAGAGTTTGGGTACGGGCTTACGGTCAAGCGTTTTAGGGTAACAGGGGTATATAGTTTAGATGTCATTAGCGTTAGTATTAGGGGTTAACATTAGGGATTTTAGGATACTAAGGGTTGAAGGTTAGGAGACTTACCTTAGGGGGGTGATGCGGACGACGGAAAAAGTAAGAGTGTTCCAGCCATAGGAAAAGTCTCGACCAGTGACCTGGGTTATTTGGGTCGGGCGAAATGATCGCAAACAAATGCCATAGACCAGTACCAACCCAGGCCTGGTGAGCTGATTTTAAAAAACACTGCATTGTGAGTGTGTATTTTTCAGTATTTTAGGTATTTTATATGTTGATATTAAAACTTACTGCACCATAGCAGGTCACTCCTTTGTGCTTCTTGTCTCTCTCTCTTCTCATACTTATTGTAGCACTTTTTCTCGCAAGGGGACACAAAACAGGTCAAGTTACAAAAAAGGAAAAAAAAGAACGAAAACATTAAGTTACACAAGAGATCAAACACAAGGAACGGAAACATACATACAGAATGGGATGGTACTGTAGCTATTAAATGCGGACAGGTTGTGGTTCACTAATTATATGCCTGGGTAAACGGTAGGTCTTGAGCCTGTTTTTTATAGATTTCCCTTATAGGGGGCTTCGTTGAAATGTTGAGGCTGATTGTTCCAAAGAGTGGGAACAGTAGTTAAAAAGCTCGGTCCCAAAAAAGAAGTCAAGGAGATTCTGGGGAATCTGTTAGTCGTTGATATGCAGATCGAATGAAGCGAAGGGAGTTGTTAGGGGGAATAGAAGTTCTTTTCAGGTAGCTGGACCTGGTCTGTGTGCTTTGAATGTCAACAAAGCAAGAATTTAAATAAATACCATTTTTAACGTTCATCACAGTGCAGAGAATCGGAAACAGAGTTCCTTCTAATTCCTGTGTGGGGAATAGAAACCAGCACAGGATATGCAAAAAATAGGAAAAGTTTATAAACCATGCTAAATGTGTCAAGGGTCCAGGGCGTGCCTGGTTTTAGATGTGTATCAATGGCTATTGATTAGGAGATTGTATTCAAATACTGCATGTGGAATATTGTTTTTATTTCTTTAGTTTTAAAAAATGTGCAATTGTTAGGCTTTATAACAGCTTGTGACAAAAAGATCTGCATCGCATGTAAGGATTATTTTATTAATTATAAGTTTTCTTCCAACGAAGCCATAAGCAGAAAAAAAGGTGAAAAAATAAAAGAATGCCAAGATATTGAAAGTACACTTTTCTCATCTTGTATATTGTACTGTATATTGATACATGACCAGGTTGTACCTGGAAAGTATTACAAATAATGATTTAATAACATGTAGTAAAACTAAATGCGGCCAGTCAGAGAACCAACACCCAAAAATATAGCAACAAAAAAATGTCAACAGTATGAGTATGTAGTGAAGTTATACTATAAATGTGCTGTACGGATAACTCATTTTGTCACTCTCATACAAATGTCTGAGAATAGAAGCGAACTATGGATCTGTTTTCAGTTTGTAGATGAACAAATGAAAAGTAATATCCCCAGTCAATGTCCATAAGGAGCCTTAAAACAAATGAGAAAGCCATCGTATTAGAGCACTTATGTTTAACTTAGCTTTGGGGAGCCTTTAGTTTCTCTTTACTTTTGAGTTTGAGCTCTTATGTAGTCCCACAGTTTCCTTTTTATAGGAAAATGACTGGTAAGTAAAACTGCCCATGATTAGTAATCAATGATCCTTTAAGTTACGTACAGTGGATAGTTTGATCAATAATCCATAAATAAAGAAGAGGTAGGTCATGTCATAAATTAAATATGGGAAGCCAGTGATGAAGTTAGTAAAGTAAAAGTAAGTATTATCTTTATTTGTTATAGCGCCATCAGTGTGCACATAGCACTTCACTTTGTAGTAATAAGACGCAGCAAAAAACAAAGGTCTAATGCACAATGCCATATGCAGTGCATCCTTTACCCCAAATATGATATTTAGGACCTGTCAGGCACCTTGGGGCCTCATGCAGTAAGCGTCGATATAGTGAAATCGGCAAGTTTATCCGATGTAGTCATGTTAATGGCGATTTTTCCTCTCCGTATGCAGTAAGTGCCAATACATTCAAAATGAACCCAAGAAAAACCAATCCCCACTCTCCGATGATTATCCGATCACACACAGGTGTATCGGCGTGCGTGGCGGGGTGCTGATAGGTTGCCCAATCACAAATCTTGCTGAATCAGGCGAAACAAGCAGTTGTATTGGATTGCGCGCCATATTTAAAGCAACGCTGGTACTGCTAATCATTCTCGTGTTGTTGGGAGTGAGAGAGAGAGAGAGACGCACAGAGCTGGCTGATTGAACATTTGCATATTGACGGAGAGACTTGTTGTGTATTGGGTGAGCTTTGTCCTTGTTGTTTTGTTTACATCTTTGTCTTGTTTTTATTGGAATGTTTCGTGTGATTGGCTGTACATTATTGTCTGTTTTTGTGAGTGCTGGAAGTATGCCCGCAAAGCGTGGAAGAGTGATGCTGGTGGGAGTGGAGTGCTACTCGTGCGAGTACGCGTCGGGAGTGAACGTACTGTTCAGGGAGTGATGTTGCTGGTGCACCGAGTGTGTTGTGGGAGTGGAGTGTAGTGTGGTGCTGGGAGTGGGAGTGCTGTTGCTGGAGTGGGAGTGTGTTGCTGGGATGCTGGTGACGTGAGTGGCGTGTGTTGAGTGGGTGATGTTGCTGTGTGGGAGTGGGAGTGTTGTTGCTGGGAGTGGGAGTGTATGTTGCTGGGAGTGGGTGCTGTGCTAGGAGTGGGGAGTGCTGGTGCTAGAGTGGGAGGGCTGGTGCTAGAGTGGGAGTGCTGGTGTGTGAGTGCTGCTGTGTGGCCGCAGTTGCTGATGGGGTGTTGGTGGTGGCGTGCTTGCTGGTGGGCAGCCTTTTGGAGGCTCTTCCATTGGAGAAGGAGAGTCAGTCGCACCAGCCAAGCTCTGACCCTAAACCTGGCTCGGAAGAAACGTGTGGAGAAGCCACGAATCCTCGCTTCAATGACCAGGAAAATACAGCTCTTGTCACTGGCATTCTGGAGCACTAGACAGTATACTATGGACATTTACTAGTAAGGTACCTTTACATTTATTATTCAAATAATGTGATCCTAGGTCATCTGAGTTTTTGTTCATATGCAAATATGGGTTCAGAATACTTTCTATGTTAATTAGTCTGGAAACACAGCTTTTTAATCATGCCTTACAAGGACAAACTAAACACAGGCGGTCAATTTGACATAACTGCATACAATATGAATGCAACCCTTGCTTACATGTATAGGTTTAGTAGTTGAATGCTCATGTGCTTCACATATTACACATAAACAGCATGTTTGCTATCTCTGGAACAGCTAGCAGTGTAGGAAACTGGGCTTCTATTATTAATCATTTACCTCATATATTTTATATTTTTTCAAGGGCGGACAAGTTCAGCAAGCAGAAAAGAAATGTGGGACACAATAGTCATTGGTGTCAATGTGTGTGGGATCATCTGGGGACAAGCGGAATTGTCACAAGAGATTTGATGATATTAGGGTCCAAATTGAAAAAGAAAACAAACACCAACGCGTGCATGCTACTGGCACTGGAGGTGGGCCGCACCCACACGTCTCATATTAAGTCCATTGGAGGAGCTGCTTCGGCAAATTACTTCCCGTCGTCGTGGAGGCTTACCTGGTGACCGTGATATAGGAATTTAACCCCTCACAATTTCCACCAGTGGAAATATTACTGTACTAGGCGTGTCGTTGCTTACAGTTATTTTGCATAGTACACTGCTTTTTATATACTGTCTTCACACAATATAAGCATACCTGCATCTATATGTATATGTCTGATTCTGTATATATATATATCTCAAAATAGACATATATGTTGTAGTCCTACTAAAAGCAGTAACTAATATAGCACGTGCCATTGCTGCTCATTACATGTGAATTCCCAAAATGCATGCTGCTGGAGTGGAAGCAATTGATGGTGGGCGAAGATGGGAACAACAGGGTAGTACCATGTGTAACACATGTTATGAGAATTATTACTAGCTACAGGTACAGAACAGAAAATATGTATAATATTATTGTGTATTTTTATTTTTACTCCGAAAACATGACATTACTCTGCCTATTTTAGCATGCATCAAATATATTGCATGCAACGGCCTACAAACATCACTTGCACTAACAACATATTTGTTTATGAAAAGGTCCATTTTTGCTTTAAACTCATATAAAGACAGCATAATGAGGCACAGTATCATATTTTATGTCATTGTTTTCATAACTTAAAAACTGCACACGACTATTAGCTCATCTACCATTGTGTTCAAAGCAGCTGCAATTAATATCTCATCACAGCATACACTTCAACAGAGGGGGTGGGGTTCAGCACACACACTAATTACAGCCCATTTTAGGGTCAACTAGTTTCACACCATTTTTCACCTGTTTCAGTAATTGAAAGGTGTGGCTGATTAGGCTTTTGGGGAAGGGAATACCGTTCTTACAACCTGACTAGCACAACTGAAGTTAATCACACTCATTTGAAAGCTTCACTTTAGCTACAAATGCCCCAACAACTCATTACTTATCAAAGCGTACTCACACATTAGTTCACTCATATCTATAGTTGAACTTCTACTATCAACGACATATCACACACTGCAGTGTTGTCTTGTTTAGTCACAGCCAATTCATGTGTGCCACATCTTATATTAATGTACCACACATATCCTACCAAAACAACACTTTTTGCAATATGACCACCTTCATGATAACCATTGTGAATGGTCATCTCATGATAGTTATGTACATTATGATACTGATATCACTCACACAACATATGATTTTTATGTACAAATTTTATCTATTTATCCTCAGACATTACTGCAGGAACATAGTATGTTTTATGTTAGGGAACTCAAAAGTTCTAAGTACACAGGCATGTACATTGTTTTACAACATTTATGTTCACTTTCACACAACATTTTGGGTTAAGGATATGCTGTTAGGTACTCATAAATACAGAACATACATAACTGTTTGTTCAATATTTACACATGTAAATGTAAAACTTATGTTATTGTTATATATAGTTGCCCTGAAGGACATTGTCACCTGAGAACTGAACAAATGTGTTCACCTGGTCAGCCAGCTCAACACACCTAGAAGGTGAGTGTATCAGTTGGTGGCCATATAATATTGCTTTCTATATGTTATGTTGTCATGTTCATTATTTGTTTTGAACATCTTCTTTAAATAGGATTACTTAGTGTCAGTGAAATGAAGTGTAAGCAACTTGTATTGTGTTAGTGATGTTAACTATCATGTAGGAGTTGTGTTAGTTTACAGCAAGTTTCATTCACTCATATTTCATACTGAGTCCAAAATTATTCTTAAGTCAAGGTAGTTTTTAATGTGAGGTTATAAACGTATGGAAACAGTTAGTTGTTACTTATGACACAGTACAATTACATAGTAACACAGCAGAGATTAACATGCCATTTAATAATGTGTACATTATTTGTAACATGATGAAGAGGATTTGATGATGATGATGATGATGATTATGATGATGCCGCCGCCGCCGGCCATAGACACACAAATACAAGCAATGTGACCATGAAGAGGTTCCAATTGAAACTGTTTTACCGCCCAAACGTCCAGCAAATACCACATATGATGCATTGTAGCTTCTGAGGGAAAAATTGGTGGAAGCAGAAAATCGTCGCCATTCTGACCTGATGACAGTGCTGGAAAGGATGATTGCACTGCAGGAAGAAACAGTTTCACAATTGACATCTCCACAAGGTCTTCATTGAAGTGCCTAAACAGTTTGCAAAAAAATCAACACCTCATTCGAAGCATTAGTTGTTCAGCAAACACAAGACTAATTACTGGAGAATGACTAATGTACCACAATTCAACACCTCACACGCCGGATCTGTTCTATGCAGGTCAGTTTCACCACATTCATCTGATATTCATTCACCAGGCCCAAATGTTACCGGTCAAGTAGCAGACATTGCTGTGCAGGTTCCTGATGACATCCTACCGCTGCCATATGTACACATTCAGCAGCAGCACCTACAAAGGAGGCGACAAAAACAAAACAAGACACACATGAAACAGACCAACCATCACTTGGGCAGTGTCTACCACTTGCTCACATGTGTAGTGGGCACAAGCCTGTCCGTGAACGTCACACCAAAAAAGCCCTGTAGTGAGTCACTGACCCAAAAGCCCTGTAGGTGAATCGCTTGCCCAAAAGCCCTGTAGGTGAATGCTGCCAAGCCGCTGGAACGTGCCAAAACGCTGTAGGTGAATCCTGCCCAAAAGCCCTGTAGGTGAATCGCACTGCCCAAAGCCCTGTAGTGAGTCACTGGCACCAATGGCCACCGCCGTAGTGACAGTCACTGCCAAAAGCCTGTAGGTGAGTCACTGGCCACAAGCCCTGCCCGTGAAGTGCCAGAGGCCACTCAAAGTGGCTCTGTTGTGCTAAAGTTGGTGGCAAAAGAAAAAGGAAAATTCAAGAGACAACAAGCAGGCCTGTTACTCGCTCGCAAAAGGAACAAAAAAAATAATGTTATAATTCAGAAAATATGTCTTTTGGCCTTGTTTTGTTGACTTCAGATTATCTAATTACATTGTATGTATGCTGAAGACTGTGTTGTTTCCAAACTTTCAATATGTTTCTTGTACACGTGAAGTTTTTGGAAATGTTAACACTCTCAATTAATGAATAGTGTATAAATATATTATGTAATCGTCTGTTCAGTAATGGTCCACCAGGAGCCAGTTGCTAAGTTTAGAGAAGCTGCCATTGACTTTGCAGCAAAACATTGCATTTGGGTGTGTTAATTGATGAATCATGCATGTGGCATATTATTTTCATGCATTATAAAAGCACCTATTTAACTGCAAACATCTTTTTACTTGTACAGCAGGATTTTTGTGTTAAATATTACTTACCTTTGGTGGCCATTGTAATGTTGTCCTTTAATCATTTATGTTCTGTTTCACAGAACATCTCTGAATTGATACAATATATGTAGTAGTATGTATTGATATATGCACACACACACAACAACACACTGTGTGTGTGTGTGTGTGTGTTGTGTATATATAGTACTATCTAAACTGGTATAGATGTATTTACAAAAAACATACACTTCATGCTTCCTTGTGAAAACACACTATTTAATAATACAGGCCAATTGTTTGACAACTATACTAAGTGTGAGCCTCTAACATTATTGGGTGCAAACAAATGTTTATACTTAATTCACTCATGTTTATCACCATTTAAATAGGTTTCAACAAGGCCTACTTACTGCCATCAATATGTTGTGTGTACTCCTGCAATATAAAAAAAAAAAAAAAAAAAAAGATAATTATATTATATATAGATAGATTGTGACATCGCCACAGATGTTTAGGCAGCTTTCTGCCCCATTTAGAGCCAAGAAAGTGCTGGAATAGACAGAATGATCCGTTCCACAGCTTCCCATTACTCAGGAGCTGAATGGAAAAATCCAGACCACAGATAACAATGGCTTAGTTCTCCCACTCCCTGCACTCTTCTAATCACATGCACAAGGGTATTTAGAGCAGAGAGGTTTTGCAGTTCACTCTCTCTACTTGAGCCTGGGGGCAGGGGGGGGGGGTTGTCGGCTACTCTCCTGCATCCAGTATCGGGTGACGGCCTCTCACGTATGACAGTCACCAGAGGATTTGCCTGGAAACCACGAAACAGACAAGACAAAACAAATGATACTGCTGTTTGCTTAAAGATACTTCCTCTCTGTGCTGATCGGTGTCCCTAAATGACGAGGGAGAGGCATTGTTTTAAGGCGGGGAACAGTTTAGTGGCCAGCAGCGTAGAGAGATGATTCTGATGTGTAGTAGATTCCCTGAAAGGGAATAGGATGGCTTATATGATTTGGTTGTAGTTCTTGAAATAAAGTGTGGGAAATATTGTTGTAACACTGAAATGTCGTGAACTGCTGAATGAAAGTATCTGGAGTACCTCTACCCTACCACATGTTTTTAAAGCTGTACCGTACCTTACGTTGGATGAAAATTAAAGCAGCAGAAGCCTGAGTTTAAGCAGCATAATACTTGCATGATCCTGTTTGTTGTTACTGAACCCATAGAAGACGTGTCGGGAAGAGAACCCCAGACAGACGTCAGCACTACAAAAGCAGGGGGTTGTCACATATGGTGGAGAAAGAATTGCGGGTTCGACACTAAAAAGTCTGGGAGTTTGCAAATAAATGCGGGGGTTAAAATGGTCCGCCGAGCTGAACTAAAAGTACAGATGCTTGAGTTGGAAGTCTGTCCCATGTGTTATAGGTGTGCTTCTAGCATACACAGGAGAAGAGAATGTGAGAAGTGTGTGATGCAATAGCACCATGTGACCCAACAGAAAACCAAAAGTTTTGCTGGAAGAAAAAAATTGCATCTGAGGCAAGTGCTGTTTGTAAAGCTAATGCATTTGCTGAAGTGAGTAATTTTCAAGCTAGCAAGTGCTTGTATGCAAGTTGCCTGAAGGGAGTGAAATTGCAGTAGCAACATTTGTCCCTGCCGGGTTTTTCTTAAAATGGGCCGACGTGACAATGTTTGTTTTGTAAAAAACTGTACATAATCATGGAAACAGTAGTGTCCCGTCAGGCCAACTGATTTGATGATGATGACGAATCGTATGTGGCCCCTGGAGGCGAGCCGTACCCACAGATGAATTTAGTATGCTGGGCCTGTCATAAAGTAGGTCACATGGAAGATGTGTGCCCCACAAATTTTCAAAAAGACAAACAGCTGCAAAAGCAAGCACGCCCTATGGCGTGCAGAAGATGTGGAAGCTGATACCAGGTGAGAGCTGTGCCCCAGTACCTTATGATATCTCTGAGCTAATAAAGAAAAAGAAAAAGAAGAAAAAGAAAAAATGTCCTCAAGTCACCGGGGAAGTGACCGAGACACTGAACCTGAGCTACTGTCAGGGACAGCGTCAGAATAGGCGCCGAGTGGCTGCCAGAACGGACGTGATCGGCAGGAATTGTCACGGGAACAGTGGCAAGGAAAGGAGCGAAGCAAAGGAGCTGAATCCTTGAAACCAGGATAATTAAGAGGCTTGTTTCTGCCACTCCCAAGCTGCCCGCCATAATTATGAAGTCCTGTGGCCGGATTTGGTGTGAAAGGAGCGAGAATGTTGGAAGACAGGAGCAAGAATCTAAACAATAAGGTGCGAGAAGAGAAACGGCCGGTTAAGGGGTGTATCTTCCAGCTTTACAAGAGCACGAGCTTTGAAGAAAGCGTCTCTCTCTCGGAGTGAGCTGGAAGAGGTGAAGACTAGTCTGGAAAGGGCCAACACCGTAATGTCACATGGATAAAACAACAGATTTAAGTCTACAAATGATTTGCTATCCTAAAACAGAAATACGGGAGGCATATACAGAGGTTCATGCGGCTCAGGCACAGAGGTGCAACACTTTGCGCCTGGAGTGGCCACGTCTGAACACAGACTGGGAAGTTGAAGCAAACCATGAGATTGCCCTAAGTGAGTTAGGACTGTAAAGCAGAAAATGAGACTCTGAAATTGGAAATTCAGATTTGAGCCTGACCAGCAGAAAAAAAAAGGAAACAGTGACTCAGGAAAAAATAGAAGTGCAGGATAGCACTGATGCAACTTAGAGACAGCACAGGAAGAAATGGACGCTATGAGAACAGAATTGCGAGATGTATGCACAAAACAGATTCTCGCGTGGAGGGGAACGTAACCTTTGAAAAGGAGAGAAGAAAAGCATATTAGAATAATTCAGAAGCACGCAAAACGCTTCTTATCCAAGAAGGAAGAAGGGAAAGAGAAAATTATCAGGTAAACGTCGCCGCAACTTCATCCTACAGGCTGCCTACAGAGGGATGAAAAATGCGTGTGGTCAATCAGAGGAATAAAGCAGCCTGTGTTCTTCCTCATTCTACCGTGCCCGCATTGGTACGAAAACAGGTTCCTATTAGAAATTGAGGAAACTATAAAAATCCAGTCTCTGACTAGGATGACACAAACAGGATTCGACTATCAAACCCTGAGAAAAAAATGAGTCACTGGTTATCCAGCGGGACTCCGCCTGAATAAAGTGTAGACCTAAGGATAGAGAGGTCCATAGACTACCATGCCCTGCCGGCTGACCAAAGGTAAAATTTGCCACAGGGTACAGCCGGAGTGGGTTAGTGAGGAGCCCCATCAAGGTGAAGGTGCGCCAGGTAGTCAGTGCAATCTTCTAAGTCCATATAATTGCCCCAAAGAAAATCCCAAATCTTTGAGAGTGATGGTGTCGGAGAAAATACATGGCAGTAAGAAGTAGAAGTACCTAAAGGTTCAAAGGTCGCAAATCAAAAGCGAACGAAGGTAAACGCTGGCCCCTTGAATTTTTCCGGATCTCGTAACTCTGGGCAACAATCTAAAGACAAAGACTATCAGGGCCAGAGTTCGTCAGAAGCTTAAGAAAAACAGTTCCTAGGCATTTGCAGGTTTGCAGCGGCCTATGAAATAAAGTCAGGAAATGTCATGGATGGAAGTTCAAAGAAAAGAAAAAAAAAATGGGGTTGGGGAATTGGACCGAATATTTTTTGTTTATACAAGTGTGATGTGGACTATGTCACGGACCTTAAACGATGACAAATAAGCTATTGTAGTTAAGGTATATTAGGCCTCTAGATAGCATGTTTTGTCAAGGGTACAGTGTTATATTGGTTCTCTGTGTTGAAAATGAGCTCAAACTACAAAATAATAATATTACAGGGTTGTGGCCCTTTCAGTTGGGTAAATTATATAATGAAGTTCAATATCGTGCAGGTGAATACTTAATGTTGTATACTGAGGAGTTTTAGCTCAAGTATTTCAGTAGGACGCCCCCAGTGCGGTCCATGGCCGTCACCCCAGTAGGTGAGTTTGTGAGCTGGGAGGGGGATGTGTGACATAGTCCAAAAGATGTTAGGCAGCTAGCTTTCTGGCCCCACAATTTTAGAAGCAGAAAGTGCTGGATAGGTACAAATGATCCGTTCCAAGCTTCCCATTACCCAGGGAAGTGAATGGAAAAATCCAGAAACCCAGATTACAATGGCTTAGTTCTCCCCACCTGCTCTTCTAATCACATGCACAGGTATTAGAGCAGAGAGGTTTTGCATTTCACTCTCTCTCCTTGGAGGGGGGCTGGGGGTGTCGCTACTCTCCTGATCCAGGACGAGGTTGACGGCCCTCCAAGTATGACAGACCAGAGGGAGTTGCCTGACACCAGAACAGATAAGACAAAACAAAAGATTACTGGTTGTTGCCTAAAAGACGGTGTGTATCTGGTCCCTAAATGAGAGAGCATTGTTTTAAGCTGGGGAACCAGTGTTAGTTGGCCAGCAGCTGTTAGAGAGACTGATTTGATGTGTAGTTTAGCTCCCTGAAAGGGATAGGATTGCTTATATGGATTTTGGTTATTTCTTGAAATAAACAGTGTGGGAAATATTGTTGTAACCACTGATGAAATGGTGTGAAACTGTGAATGAAAGTAATGAGTACCTCTCACCTACCCCATGTTAAGCTGCCAGTACGTACTTGGATGCAAATTTAAGCAGGAGAAGCCTGAGTTAAGCAGGCATAATACTTTGAATGATCCTGTTGTTGTATAAATTAACCCTTAGAAGAAGTATGTGTCGGGAAGAACCCAGGACAGGAGTCAGCACACTACCAAAAGAGGGGGTTGTCACAATATAATATTATATATATATATATATATATAAATATACACACCACACACACACACACACACTATACATATAGAAATCTACACTTTGATATATATTATAAAAAAAAAAAAAAAAAAAAACATTTAAACGCACAGTCAACGCATAACGGTTGTTATATTTACCATTCTTCTAGAATTAACTCTTCGTCTGGCTGCAACTGGTCGCTCCAGAAATGCAAGGCATTTTCATCCACGCTTGACCCACCCGCTGAATCCAGTATGACACACATCTCCTCCATGAAGCGCTCATAGGAATCGCCACTGCTTTCTTCAAACAATTGGTCGGGAGGTAGGTTCATTTCTTCTGGTTCCCATTCCAATGCATTTTCAGCTGAAAGGCTTGGTACATAATCATAGTACTTTTGTTGTTGTACAATGTGGGTTTCAGGAATGGAGGGTGCAGATATTGCAGCAGGTATCGATTCACACGGAACAGTAGTAGCGGATCCATTGCTATTGGCATTAGGAATAAATATGCCTTTCACAACAATATATGTGCCCTCTTTCAGGGTAAAATGCTTTTCCTTTGCAATCTTCCAGAAACCATAGGTGTGTTCTAGCTTATCCTGCACACGTTCAAAAAAGTCATTAGTTGATAAAGTGAATCTTATTGAGGAATTAAAATTCCGCGCATGCCTACGGTCTTGGTAATAAGGATATTTAGCTCGAATCAAATCATAGATTTGGCGTGTGCTTGCTTTGTGTCCGCGACTGTTTAAAATTGCTTCTGAAACCATGTACTTATACCCTAAAAGGGGATTCATATTGTTAACGAATTCATCAGCCATGTCAGAGTAGCACAAAAGATGTGTGCAGTTCTGTCTTCTTTGCTCATCAAAATGATTCTGCTCAATGGCTAACAAATTCCTGTGTTTCGTTTTCAAGGTCAACAAAAGTAACTACTTTTACTCCTTATTTCAAACGCCAATTGGATGTGTCCTTTTAATTGGTTTAAGTTTTGTGGTTAGTGATAGGCGAATGTGGGAAAAACATGTATCATTTTTTAATCTCGTTTGTGAAAACATTCCTACACTTATTTCAGTAACATTGAGTTTTCTAGAAAAATAACAAAGAGCACTGTGTGAAAATAGTGCTTAGACAGCCATATCAGTAAATACACACACCTGCAAAATGAAATGTTTTTTTCCCACATACTTTTCTGTGTGTATTTGAAATTCTGGTTAACTACCTGTCTGCATGAGTTTAAATACGTGTGTATCTATATATATATATAAATATATCTCTCTCATAAAAATATATATATATATATATAAAGTGTATATTGTACTATATGTATAGTGTGTGTGTGTGTGTGTGTGTGTATATATGTATATGTATACATATATATATATATATATAATGTATCTTTTTTTTTTTTTTTTTATATTGCAGGAGTACACACAACATATTGATGGCAGTAAGTAGGCCTTGTATGAAACCTATTTAAATGGTGATAAACATGAGTGAATTAAGTAATAAACATTTGTTTGCACCCAATAATGTTAGAGGCTCACACTTAGTATAGTTGTCAAACATTAGGCCTGTATTATTAAAATAGTGTGTTTTCACAAGGAAGCATGAAGTGTATGTTTTTTGTAAATACATCTATACCAGTTTAGATAGTACTATATATATACACACACACACACACACAGTGTGTGTCTGTGTGTGTGTGCATATATCAATACATACTACATATATTTTAGTATAAATTCAGAGATGTTCTTGAAACAAGAACACATAAATGATTAAAGGACAACATTACAATGGCCACCAAAGGTAAGTAATATTTAACACAAAATCCTGCTGTACACGTACAAGAAAGATGTTTGCAGTTAAATAGGTGCTTTTATAATTGCATGAAAATAATATGCACATGCAATGATTACATCAATTAACACACCCAAATGCAATGTTTTGCTGCAAAGTCAATGGCAGCTTCTCTAAACTTAGCAACTGGCTCCTGGTGGACCATTACTGAACAGACGATTAATACATCAATATTTATAACACTATTCATTAATTAGGAGTGTTAACATTTCCAAAACTTCACGTGTACAAGAACATACTTGAAAGTTTGGAAACAACACAGTCTTCAGCATACATACAATAGTAATTAGATAATCTGAAGTCAACAAAACAAGGCCAAAGACATATTTTGTGAATTTTAAAATTTATTTTTTTTGTTCTTTTTGCGAGCGAGTAACAGGCCTGCTTGTTGTCTCTTGAATTTTCCTTTTTCTTTTGCCACCAACTTTAGGTACAACAGAGCCACTTTGAGTGGCCTCTGGCACTTCACGGGCAGGGCTTGTGGCCAGTGACTCACCTACAGGGCTTTTGGGCAGTGACTCACCTAATGGGCTTTTGGGCAGTGACTCACCTACAGGGCTTGTGGCCAGTGACTCACCTACAGGGCTTGTGGCCAGTGACTCACCTACAGGGCTTGTGGCCAGTGACTCACCTACAGGGCTTTTGGGCAGTGATTCACCTACAGGGCTTTTGGGCAGCGATTCACCTACAGGGCTTTT
>WSYH01011846.1:0-19971 GCA_036426205.1 Ascaphus truei
ACCAATCTGATTGACCAGAGGCTGAGGACCAATCAGATTCACCGCAGATAGCACTAACCTTTTGATTTTATATATTAAGATATATAAAAAACACAAACAACAGGGGCCACAGAAGCTATACAGGAAACAACTGCTAACACAACTCCCAATAAGCCCCAGTGATAGCCATACACCAGGGGTTAAGGACAGAGAGGGTAACAGAGCTCCAGACAGCTCCCAATAAACTCCTGCTATAAGTATAGGGGTAGAAATAAGTCCCAACGCGTTTCGTCTTAACAAAGACTTCTTCAAGGGGATGTAAACCAGTCCTGCAGTCCTCTTCCTTTAGTAGTTTCAATTTTGCGTGTTTTTTCCGAGAAACTGGTGCTTGTCTTTCTTTAATATGAAAAGCCTAAATTGATACGTTATTGTAACCTCTTCCTTCAGTCCCAAGGCCAATTTACAATAGCCCACTGTGGTATCTTTTTTAAACGAAACACCTGCAAGTCGACACATTACTGAAGCGCATGCGCATTACAATTCATGAATATCCGCCAGATGGCAGATATTCATGACACACACTTACAGACACTCACACACACTTACACACACTTACGCACACTCACGCACACTCACACACACTTACACACACTCACGCACACTCACACACACTCACAGACACTCACACACACTCATGCACACTTACACACACTCACACACACTCACACACACTCACACACACTCACAGACACTCACACACACTCACACACACTTACACACACTTACACACACTCACACACACTCACACACACTCACACACACTTACACACACTTACACACACTCAGACACTTACACACACTCACAGACACTTACACACACTCACACCCACATACACACACCCATATACACACACACACACACACTTTCTCTCCCATATATACATACACACACACACTCTCTCACTCTACACAGACGGGGGGTGGGGTCGGAGCAGAGGAAAGGCCGCGACCAGCACCACCACCCGCTCCCCCCCCTCCTCCCGCGCAGGCAGCGGGAGCGCCGGGGACAGCGGTGGGGAGAAGAAACCCCCCGCTACCACCTCCATGCAGGCAGCGGGAGCACCGGGCACGTGGAGGGATCTGAGGTAAGCGGCGACCTGAGGGACATCCCCGCTCCCATCTCCTGCCCCGCAGCCTGTCCCGCGGTGACAGGGGGAAGCGGGGACAGGAGGGACATCCCCGCTCCCATCTCCTGCCCCGCGGGCTGTCCCGCGGTGACAGGGGGAAGCGGGGAGCGGAGGGATATGCCCGCTCCCATCTCCTGTCCCGCGGGATGAATATGCGCTAAAGCGGCGGCCATTTTTTTTCTCGCGACACCGTTAGTAACGCGGTGGTCTCGGGGTGGACCCCGAGACCCGCGTTATAACAGGGTTTAGCTGTACTACTAATAAATAAGTGGATATAAACATTAAGTGAATTATGAAAAAGAACATCATTAGGCTAACAGTAAGAACATCAGTATATCAATATAAAATATAATAACAATAAAAAGAAAGCTCTTATATGACTACTTAAATATATACAGTAAACAAACTTAATAATCATTGACTGAAGTAAAAACAATTTCAAAATAGCATATACATCATGTTAAAAAAGCATTCAAATCGAAATCAGTATTTAATCCTTCAGGGTATAAAGTTTTTAGTTCGAAAATCAAAAAGGATTCTCTTCTTGATAGCTGATTTACTCTGTCTCCTCCTCTCCAGTGTGTATGTACGTGTTCTATTCCCATATATTTTAGGCCTGTGTAGTCAGAATTATGATACTTTTTAAAATGTACTGGGATACTGTGGTTATCCATCCCTAAATGTATATTGCGCAGATGTTCAAGAATCCTAGTTCTAAGAGGGCGAGTAGTTCTACCAATATATTGAAGACCGCATGGACTAATTAACATATAAATAACATGCGTGCTCCTACAATTGATAAAAGATTTAATTTTAAAACATTTCCCTGTGTAATTAGAACAAAAGGTGTCTGTTTTCTCCTGCCCGTTTTTACATGCTTTGCATGTGAAACATTTATAAAAACCCTTAGGTAAGGATGGCAGCCAATAATCTATCTTATTTGTTTCTTTTATTTTCTTTAGGGCGCTTGGTGCAAGAGAATCCTTTATACTTCTTGCTCTACTGAAGACCACCTGCGGGCGTTCCTCCAAGAAGTCTCCAAGAATAGGATCCCCCTTCAAGATGTGATAATGCTTTTTAATTATGTTTTGAATTTTATTAGATTCACAATTATATTTAGTTATAAATGGAATAAAGTTCTCTCTCATTGGCCTTTTCTCTTTTGTTATTAAAAGACTATTCCTATCAATTGTCTCTACTGTTTTTCTAGCATTTTTTAAAAGAGTGTTGCTGTACTTTTTTTCAATAAATCTCTTCTCCAGAACAGCAGCTTGCTCCTGGAAGAGACCCATTTCTGAGCAGTTTCTTTTAATACGTCTTAGCTGTCCTGTTGGAATATTGTTTAGCCAGGACTTGTGATGACAGCTACTAGTCAGAATAAAATTATTACTATCGACTTCTTTAAAAAAGGTTTTTGTTTTATACTGTTGTTTTTAATATATATAGTTAAACCTAAAAAGGAAATCTCTAAACTGCTAATGGTAGATACAAATGAAAGGTTAAAATAATTTGTATTGGAGACTTCCAGTGACGTCAGGGAACATGGTTGGATAGTTGAGGAGCTCCCGTCACCCTCAAGAATAACTTGTCTGGACGAGCGATCTAAACCACGTAAAAACTCACGAAAAACGAACAGGCAGCACACTAAACGGAGAAGAAGATGCCGGCCCGGCCAAAAGGGAATCAGGGCCCGGGAGTCACAAAGTATTTCACTCCCGCGCATCGCCCCATTGAACAATGCGGTGACTCCCAAGATGGCGCCGAAGAAGCAGCCCACGCGGCCCACACGGATGCAGCCTTCGAATCAGGCTCATCAGAACTGCTAGAAATGGGGCTGAATAAAAGCTACTTCGAAGCCTTGTTCCACAGAATGCATAAAGAACTGCGTAAAGAAATCCAGAAATGAATACAGCGCTGGAAGGCCTGAGGACAGAGATTCACGGGCTAGCAAAGTGCATGGAAGTGCTGGAGCGCAAAGTCTCCAATGTAATTGGCTCACAACACAATATAGAGGACGAAGTAATAAGACTAGGCCAAGAAGTTGCTGATTTGAGAGACGCCCTGGAGGAGCAAGAAGACAGAGACCGAAGACAAAATTTGAGAATCAGGAACATACCTGAGATGGTCTCTGCTGAGTTTCTTCAAACTTGCCTGCGAAATTTATTTCTGCAACTAGCCCCAGACCTGTCGGATCACGACCTCCAAATGGAGAGGGCGCATAGGGCGCTGGGCCCCAAACCCACGGATCCACAGCAACGCAGGGATGTAATTGTAAAGCTCCACGCTAAAGAAAAGATCATGGCAGCAAGCAGGAGAGCTGGGGATATCCAGATTGAGAACATACCCCTCCAAATCTTTAGCGACTTATCCAGATCCACGCTAGAAAAAAGGAAGGGGATGAAGCCCCTTACGAACATTCTGCAAGAAAGGGGCATCACCTACCGTTGGGGTTTCCCCTTTAAGCTGATCGTCCAGAGGAATGGAAGACACTTCATCATTTCCAGACCGGGGGACTCACCGGCGTTCCTAAAAGCGCTGGGGCTGAGCCAGCACCAGGATAGCAGAGCACCTGCCAAGCCCCCACAAACAACGAGGAGACGGAGGTCCCCCGTGCCTCTGAACGACTGGCCAACCTGAGGAACCCGGGGGTCCCTGAGTAAGGAACACACCTGCAAACTACGCTGGCGACTTCCCCTGAGCGATCAGAGACCAACGAAGGAGCACGCACAAGTCTGCCCGTTTCCACACGTACCTTAAATGCTTCGCCCACCCCCCCACTTTCTTTTTTCTGCACCGTCCGAAAAGCGGCCTAGAGAAAAGTAGGATGGGGTATCATCACTTCAGCCCTTCAATGATCCGAGGCTGGAAAATTTCCTCAACCCCCGAGCCACTCATGGAACCCGTGGGTCAGATGTCCTGGCAACCTGGCAACCTCGACCGCGGAGGACATGTACCATTCTGGCCCACGGATGCAACAGAGGCCTCTCTGGTAATCTCCACTGGCGTCACAAGCAAGACCGACCTTAGCACCTGGAACCCGTCTGCACGGACAGGAGATGCATGACCCCTGCACCCCCCCTCACTGGACATTGAGTTGCAGTAACAGGCCCACCGCACTATGGCCCGAGTAGCCCAGGTTGTATAAATCCTCCACCCCCCCTTCCCCCTCGGGCTATGCCAATATGTTCCCTGAGCCATGTCAAAAGGTGAAAGAGAGACAATTCAGGAAGTGAAATGTAAATACTGTAAACTCCGGCTGTATTCACAACCCCCACACCACTTCCCATCCAACCCCCCCCCCCCTCCCGTGTCTCCCCCCCATCCTCTTCCCCACCCCCACCTCCCCACCTGCCCACCCTCAGCCCCGTCCCCCCTTGCCCCCCCTACCAATCCCCCCCCCTCATTATTGGCCAGATGTAAGCAACAGCCAAAAGGAAAATGCAAAGTTGTGTGGAAAATGTCAAATGATCATGTCAGAAATAGAGAAGATAAGTAGCTATTAACAAATGTCCCCCTGAGTCACAAGATATATGCAACAGTAATAAGAAACATGCAAATGTTATGTGAAAAATGCCAAACGATGTCGTTTCCCTGACAGTTGTCAGAAATAGAGATGAAAAGTGATTTCTAGCAAATGTCATTTCAGTTCACAAGGGTAGCTAGCTGAGACGAGCCAGATATGCAGCCATCCCCTGCTCAGAGGCTCTCCCCCTCCCCCCTCCCCCTCCTCCACCCCTCTCCCCCTGCCCCCCTCTCCCCCTCCTTCCCCCCCTATTGCCCTCCCCCCTCCTTAACTCAACTAAAAAAAGGAAACTAGCGCTCCAGGAATTCAAAAAAACAAAAGGGGATATCATTTTCAAACAAGAAACACACTTTAACTCGACCGTCCATCCGAACACATTTAAAAGTATGTTCCCACAGGCTTTCTATGCTTCTTCCCCGAGTAAAAAAAAAAGGAGTAGCTATCCTAATAAGGAACAATGTCCCCTTTGCTCTAACCAACACTCAAGCAGACCCAGAGGGAAGATTCCAGGTGCTCCAGGACACTCTAGCAGGTTCACCCGTAACACTGGTGAATCTATACGCCCCCAATGACAACCAAAACCAGTTTCTCAAAAAAGTACTGGACTCCCTGGAGCAGCAGGCACTCTCCTCCTTAATCGTAGGAGGAGACTTCAATATGGTCGCCTCACACACACAAGATAAATCAAAAGGCCCAAAGGACCTAGCTAACGCAACCCAAGGCACATCTTACACTACTCAATCACAAAAAAAAACAAAAACATTCAGGGAGATAATGGAAGAATTTTCCCTGGTCGATGTGTGGAGAGCTCAGCACCAGGGTCAACAGAATTACACCTTCTTCTCCACCCCTCATCAGTCCTATTCGAGGATCGACTACTTTCTAGGTACCAACAACATAGTCCAGGCCTCCTCCCACTCCAATATCGGCCCCATTACCTGGTCGGACCACGCCCCGGTGGAACTCACCCTTTCCCTAACCTTTGTCAAAAACAATCCCTACAAATGGAAGTTGAATGACTCCCTCCTCAACTGCTCAGAGACAGAGACAAATATAAGGAATAAACTCTCAACCTTCTTCCAAATCAACGCAGGTACTGTCTCGGCCCCGGCTGTGCTATGGGAGGCACATAAGGCCTCAATTAGAGGAGACCTTATCTCGATCTCGGCTACAAGAAAAAACAAAAAATCAAACTCCAAACGGAACTAACAGATAAAATCTCACAACTAGAGCAGCAACATAAAGCGACAGCATCCAAAAGGATATTAAAGCAGTTAAACCAAACACGAGTAGCCCTTAAACAAACACAATTAGAAGAAGTAGAAAGAGCCCTGAGATGGACAAAACAAAAAAATTTTGATAAAGGAAACAAAGCCGATAAGCTCTTAGCCACAAAATTAAGAGGCATTCGGGTTAAATCACAGATCTCCAAAATCCGTACAAAAACAGGGAGAATCACATTTGTTGAAAAAGAAATAGCACAAGAATTTGCTGACTACTACTCGGACTTGTATAACCTACTCCCACCAGGCCAAAGCCAGACCCCCTTGGAGGCGATCTCAAGATACCTTGAGCAGTGTAACCTGCCCACCCTCTCGAAGGCTGAATTAGAAAAACTAAATAGAAACATCACCCTAGAAGAACTAACCGAAGCCATAAGGTCCCTCAAGCCAGCAAAAACTCCGGGTCCAGACGGATTCTCTAACACCTATTATAAGACATTCATGCTGACTCTGTCCCCTTACCTGCTCGACATGTTCAACTCCTTCTTACAAGGAGAGCCAATCCCCGCTACCATCACTGCAGCCAATTTAGCCATAATCCACAAAGAGGGGAGAGACCCACTCCTCTGTGGGAATTATAGGCCAATATCCCTACTGAACTCAGATCTCAAAATTTACAGCAAGTTATTGGCAAACAGGCTCAACCCGATTCTCCCCCGACTCATTAATACAGATCAAGTAGGTTTTGTGTCTGGAAGACAGGCCTCCGACAATACCGGCAAAATAGTGGATATCATCGACCACGTGCATCTCACAGGTACCAAAGCAATGATCCTGAGCCTCGACGCGGAAAAAGCGTTCAACAGGATCAAATGGTCCTTCCTAGACCAAACAATGTTGAAGTTTGGTTTTAGCGGTCACTATTTGGAGGGTGTTAGAGCCCTCTACCAAAATCCCACAGCATTTGTAAAAATCTCAGGAGGCCTATCAGAACCGATTACAATCAGAAATGGGACCAGGCAGGGTTGCCCGCTATCCCCACTACTATTTGCACTAACAATTGAACCCTTCGCAACCAAAATTAGAGAAGAAAAAAGCATCAAGGGGAGTTTGATCTCCGAAAAAGAATACAAAATTTCCCTATTCGCGGATGATGTGATCCTGACCCTCGCTGACCGCACATCTCTCTGCCTAACCTACAAAAGGTACTCCACCAGTTTGGTACAGTGTCTGACTATAAAATAAATATAGACAAGTCAGAAGCTCTTAATATATCCCTCCCAGACACAACGTGGAAGCTATTACAAACCAATTATAAATATAAGTGGAGCACCACATATATCAAATACCTCGGTATAAGAATCTCGAGCTCCCACAAATCCCTTTGTCAAGACAATTATCCCTCACTATTTGACCAGATTAAGAAAGACTCAGAGTCTTGGAAAAAACTCCAAATATCATGGTTTGGGAGAATAGTCTCGCTTAAAATGAATATTCTCCCAAGGTTGCTGTACTTCTTTCAAACACTCCCCGTAGTTGTCCCACTAGCAGCCATGAAAAATATACAGGCCCTAATGTTCCAATTTATCTGGAACGATAAAAGACCGAGGGTCCCCAGATCGGTCTTGCTACACCAAAATCAAGAGGGGGTCCCCGATGTGGTCAGGTACTATCTAGCAAGCCGTAGTTTGGAATTGCGACCCGGCATTGGCCTGCTGGCTCGAGATAGAATCACACTACGCAGCCCCATCTACACTTCAGGTCCTCATGTGGTCCCAAGGGGGAAAAGAGGGAGGACCGAGGAGGTTTAAGCTAGCAGCAAGAGATGCACGTGGGATACTTGGATTAAAAGCAAAGGGAAATATGGCCTGCTAAACACCCCATCACAAATCACCCCTATTTTTGGCAATCCAAACTTCCCGCCCGGGTGCTCCAAAAAGCAATTTGACCAATTTCAGGGTCTTGGAATAAGGCTGGTTGCCAATCTGCTGAACAATGGAGAGATCCTATCCTTTAAAGAAGTACGAGACAAGTACAAATCACAACACCTCCATCTATTCAAATACCTACAAATTAGACATTTTCTGATGTCTCTCGCTCAGAACTCCAAATTTCCCCCACCTACCAGATTTGAAAAACTATGCAGTATAGGCAGGTATCAAAGAGGCCTAATCTCGGAGATTTATAGGGGGATAGAGTCAGCATCAGAACCCCCGACCCACCAATACATGCAAAAATGGTCTGCGGACCTAAACATACAAATTGACAATGAGGAGTGGGAGGATATCTGGGAGATGGCGGCAAAAACCTCAATCTGCACAGTAACTAAAGAAAATATCTACAAGATTTTATTCCAGTGGTACCTGACCCTGGCTAGACTGAGCCAGATCTTCCCCGGCACATCAGACTTGTGTTGGAGGGGATGCGGTCAAAAGGGGGACATGGCCCATATTTGGTGGTCGTGTCCGGAGATTCAGCGGTTCTGGGTAAAGATTCAGATGTTGCTCTACGAAACAACGGGGATCCCTTTCCCCCTGAATCCACTGTCCCTGGTGCTGAGTAAGCCGTTTGACGACCTACCCCCACCAATGAGTAGACTGGTCTTGGCAATTTTGACAGCGGCCAGGTGCTCAATAGCAGCAGCCTGGAAGCAGGTCAAAGCCCCGGCAAGAAACACGGTCATAAGATGGGTAGATGAGGTAATGTCAATGGAAAAACTAACCGCCATGCTAAACAAAAAAATGCCGCAGTTCTGGAATACCTGGGACCCATGGATAGGCCCCTAAGGCTAGGGATAATGGGAGAATGCGAAAACTGGAAAGAGGAGATGAGTCCAGAACCCAAAGGCGTGAGGACTGGACGAACCTCGGGGGATTCCCCCCCCCCCCCCCCCCCCCCCCCTGCTCGCCCACACCCCCCCACCCCCCACCCCCCCACACCCCCCCCCCTCTCTACCCTTACCCTCAAATTTCAAAACAATATGTTGGCCAGTATCCACTCAGTAAAACCAAAGTTATACAGTTATATGTTGTTGACAAAAATTGTACCTATACGTGTAAATGTCAATGCCAATAAAAAAGACTGATACAAAAAAAAATAATTTGTATTAATATAAGTTAAAAAAGACCTCAGTAACTCTTCAGTGCCGTTCCAAATAAAGATAATATCATCAATGTAGCGCCGCCATAGGACAAGGTTTGCGCCAAAGGAATTATTATCTTTATTAAAGATGAAATCTTGCTCCCACATTCCTAGAAAAATATTAGCATAACTTGGCGCAAACCTCGTACCCATGGCGGTGCCACATAACTGAAGATAAAAAGACTCATCGAAAAGAAAATAGTTGTTTGTGAGAATATGGAAAAGAAATGAGGAATAAACCCCAAGTGTCCTATGCTCTAACGAGTGTATTGGACTGTTTGTATGCAAGCAACCTCTATATAAAGAAAAATAGGCAATATTGCTGCAGGATAACCAACTGAATGAATAAAGTCAATAAGGAGGGTCAATTGCAGACTAAACCAGGGTGGGGGGCTGGTGTGCAGGGAATAGATAGAGGCAAGAGGAGAAGCAACCGTGGATGCCTCCCTCATGAACTCACGGCAGTCTAAAGCCTGCTGCCCTTACCCGACCCGATGTCCTCACCGCCCGTCCTGTGCACCTGTCCACGCTCCACGAACACTCCACGAGGTGTATGGTGTCGTCTCACTGCTTCCTTGTACAGGTCCCAGCAAACTGTGTCCATCTTGTACACCTGTCACCGCTCCACGGGCACTCCACGAGGTGTAT
Organism: Ascaphus truei; assembly: GCA_036426205.1. Taxonomy (NCBI): domain Eukaryota; kingdom Metazoa; phylum Chordata; class Amphibia; order Anura; family Ascaphidae; genus Ascaphus; species Ascaphus truei. The sequence continues at coordinate 9,702 of WSYH01011846.1, forward strand.
GATGTCGTCTCCCTGCCTTCCTGGGCAGATCCCCGCAAGCTGTGCGCTCCGACGCTATTCACGCTCCAGGGGGCGGACACCAGAAGCTGGGAGGGATACACGGCTCCCTATACAGCAAGATCGCCAGCGTGCTCCAGCCAGGTAGTAACATGTAGTAAAGGAAAGGATGATGGCGGTCACTACGTAATAGAACTCAGCCAGGAAAGGTTAAAATCAGCTTTATTTCACGATGCTGCACATTACATTCTCTGACGCGTTTCGTCCCGACGTGGGACTTTATTAAAGAGTAATATTCTCTCAACAGACAGGCCACTTAAGTACGCAACCTATTCCCCTTATTGGTCAAAAAGTAATGACATAGTGATAGGCAATCAGCTTGATTATGCTGTAAAAGCCAGGGATGAACAAGGCTGCTCTACACAGGATGCCTGTATATAGATAGAAAACAGAATACATACAACATATATATAAATGGAAATGAAACAAAAATAAAACAAAAAAATAAAAATGTTAAAAACAAAGAACGTAATGTGAAGCATCTATAATGTAAATACATAGAAGTATATAATTGTGTAGTAATAATCCTGAGAAGAAGTATAGAAATACAATGATAAGCTATATTTAAGTAATGAATTGCAAATGTTATAACATAGTAAATATACACTGTAGCAATTGATTTTGTTATTATAAAAAACATGCATATATCTAGTGGAAACAGTTTGTATAGTGAACAAATGATACTAAGAAGACTGAGCACGTATGCCGAAAATGACAATGTGATATAAGGTACACAATAACTGATAAAGTGATGTATCGATACACACTCTCAAGACTCCCCAAAACTACTAACCCTGAAGGAAATGTTTTAACTCCCATTTTCCCTATTTGTGAGAATAAAACGAATACTTTTAATGATAAAATCTATCTGATAATTTTTCAATTTCTTTTCTTGTTTTAAAAGGCGTTTGACCGCCTTGCATCCCTGATCATGGTTAATGACAGTGTACAATGAGGATACATCGGCTGTACAGAGAATATAATTATCAGCCCATTGCATATCATTTAAAATATTAAGAATATGTGTGGTGTCTCTTAAATAAGAAGGCAATTCACGAACATATGGCTGTAAGGAAACATCTATATATTGGGATAGATTAGCTGTTGCAGACTCAATTCCAGCTATAATTGGTCTTCCCGGAGGTCTTTTTAAATCCTTATGGATTTTAGGAAGAAAATAAAAAATTGGGATCTTAGGTGTGTTATTAAAAATAAAAATAAATTCATTGTCACTAATTATTCCTTTATCTTTTGCTACAACTAAAAGTTCATGTACTGTAGGTCATTAAGTACCTTTTTTGTGGGATTATTAGGCAATTTAGTATAAGTATTGTTATCATTTAAGAGTCGTGATGATTCCTCCAGATAGTAGGTACAGTCCATAATGACCGCACCCCCAACTTTATCAGCAGATTTTATTACAATTTCTGTATTGGCTCATAAATCACTTAATTTATTGTTTTCTTTTACCGAAAAGTTATTTTTTTGGGATTTGTTTTTCTCACAATTCTCTGTCAATTTTTCAAAATCTTTGGTAATCATGTTATGAAATGTGTCCATAAAATTGCCCTTATCTTGACTTGTGTAGAAAGTAGATTTCTTTTTCAAATTAGTGTGTTGATACCCATCTTTTTTATCATGATTATTTGTCATAGTCTTTACACATGGCATTTCGAATTTTCTTTTTAAAAAATGGCGTTTTATTGTCAGTTTTCTAAGGTATTTGTTGGCATCTATATACAATTCAAATGCACTAGGACCTGCTGTGGGGGCAAATTTAAGTCCTTTATTCAGGAGCTTTATTTGATCTTGTGTGAGCTGCAATTTGCTAAGATTAAAAATTCCTTGACCTTTAACTATTTTTGTCTTTTGTGCAGACCTTTTTCCTCTTCTTCCTCGTCTGTGTTTTCGCTTCTCTTTTTTCTCTTTATAGTCGTGTCTATCAGATATTCTTTCTTTAGTGGAGAGAATCGATTGGTATGTTCCCAAAATTGTGGCTGTTTGGTGTGTTGATGTCTGTCTGACTCTGTGGGGTGTGCATCCCAATGGTCTAAAAAAGATCCCGAAGTTGATGGTCTTCCTGCGTTGGATGCTCCCGAACCGATGCAAATCGATAGCCAAAAGCTTCGGACCGCTGACAGAACATGCCGCCGAAATGAGGGTCTCTGCTACTACTGTGGATCCCCGGAACACCAAATACGTCACTGTCGCCTGAAACCGGAAAACGAGAATGCCCAGTAAAGGTAGAGGGAACATTACAGGGCGCACGCACACCCGATCCTCTTGGCTGTCCTCCCGTACCACTGGCTCCACCCCCCATCGGCTGCAGGCTATCTCCACCACTCACCTGACTGACTCCCACTCTGCGCACCTGAACCTATCCCTGGGCTTGCTCAGACAGGCCTCCGCTCGACCTCTTGCTACCATTGGTCCTCCTGCATATATAACCCCAGTCTGCCCTCTCCTTCCTCGCTCGGCATAGTTCTTCTGTGACTCCTGTGTGCGGTTGTCTATGCCTGGCTCTGTTCTGTGTTAAAGCTCACGTTCCTGTCCCTGCCCCTGTTGGATACCTTTGGATCTCGGCTCTCGTTTGACTTCGTGTACCTCGCTACCCCTGGACTCGGCTTTGGACCTCACTATGCTGCTTTCTCCTGCCCCTGACCTATGGCTCTTGGATATTGACCCTCGGACTTCTGGCACCCCAGACGCAGCAAGTATCAGGCAAACCCTTTCTCACCAGGTCCGGCAACGCATCTTACCACACTCCAGGCATGCCCTCACTGCTGTGGGTGTGTGTTATACCCTTACCCACCTCAGTACTGGGGACTGGCCAGGTCTGAGGGCATTCAGGCGTTACAGGTAAGGGAAAAATCGGCAGTCACTGCTCCTCTGAAAAACTCCAACCAAGCGCATTAAAAATAAAAACTTTTATTAAATCAAAAAAGAAAAGAGATCCACATTGGACTGTGAAACTCTGACGCATTTCGTTCTATGGGAAGAACTTTATCTCTTTGATAAAGTTCTTCCCATAGAACGAAACGCGTCAGAGGGGGTGGATATGAGGTTAGAGGGGTTGAAACCGGAAAGAGTAGAAGTGGCATGTGAAGGCGAGAATCAGAGATTGTAGAAATAAGGCAGGGACTAGCGTTGGGAGAGATATCCCCAGAAGCAAGAAGGAGAATCATGGAAAGAAAGAGAATGTGTGAGGATGATTTGTAGGGGTGTCTTTTAGTGTAGGGGGTATAGCTGTCTAGTGTCAGAGGGTGCACGTAGGAGAGGAGTCCATGTGAATAGAGAATTGGTGAAGGAAGGAGAGATGGAGATATATGAATAGAGATAGAGGCCTAATGAGGCGGGTAGAAAGAAACCCGTATTTTGAACAGAAGTGAGGTCACAGTAAATATAAATAGTATTGCTGGCATAGCAGCAATAGTTTAGTGTTGAGATGTGTGTCCTGGGATAGAAAATGTCCTCCTTTCCAGTGCAGTTCATATTCAGTATACAGGAACAGTAGGTTATCCTACTGCTCCCTTCTAGCTATGAATTCATCCATTTTATCTGCCAGGCTTCTTGCATTAGCAAGCATGCATCTATTAAATATGGAATTAAAAGAAAAACTGGAAATAGTGACTGCAGTACAACATAATTACCTTTGACTCCAAGAGGTTTCAACCTCATTCAGAGCTTAAAACAAGTAATTTTAATGTCTTAATACATAACATCAAACGTATGACTAACCGACTCAAGTAAATAGTTTTGACATAAAGAGGACCTAATGGTGCTTAGATTTGCTGTAATATATTTAAGGAAAGAAATATAGGTGCCCTTAAGTAGTACAAAAAAAAAACTCATTGTGGATAAGTTCCTGGCTGAACATAGAACTATATACAAGTAAACACTTATATGGTTGGTTATGGTTACCACTAAATACTGTATATTGCATGGGAATTTTAATCAGAGCTTTATTCTCGGCATCTGGTATCTCTCAACTTCTGTTGCTCTGATCCAGAATGGGCTAATACTCTCTGTATTGGTTGCAATGTTGTTTTGAGTAAGTTACACCACAAAGAGTATAGATAAATCCAAATTTATAGCTCCAAGATAAAAATGCAATTGGTAGAATGCCCTTTCTCATATTTGACCTTGTATTAAAATCACCTAGCTCACTTGAATGCCTTGTTTCTGATTAAAGAATCCGATTGAGATGTGAAGCAAAAAGAAAAACAAAAAAACATTGTTTTTCATTTATTCTCTGCTATCAAACTTTCTGACATCATTTGAAAACATTATAATTTTATGGGTATTTTACTAAATTATGTTTTATATTCTGTATATTTAATGGTATTGAGCATGTTTAGTTAGGATTTCATTTTTCTACAGTATTCTTTTGTTTTTTTTACAATAGTGATATAACAATGTATACATGTGATTAACATTTGATTACCATTGTTTTATTTTTTCATCAATCCTTTTTTTGTCTGCACCTTTCCAGTTAATGTGGTTGTAAATATGTGGATATGTGACTTAGTTGCATTCCAGAAAAATTAAAATACCCTCACAAAAATAGTCAATGATCTCAATGCAACTAAATTATAAGGTATATCCCTTATTAACCTTCAAATGTTGATACTATTGGCCAATTTCTTCTTCTTCACACAATAAAATCTGTTTGTTATCTGTAACACAAAATGTATGCTGATTTTTTCGTCCTACCCCGCATCATTTTATTTTGCTAATAAATTATCACACCGTATTGAGCTATCTTTTGGTGAACCTCATGGCTCTGACCCCTCTCCTTTTCTCTCACTACATTCTATTATATTCCTCTATGCAATCAACACTGAAATATACTTACAGTATCCAACGTGATTAAAAACCTCACAGAGTCCATCAGAACAAATGTACAGTACTACTGTATGTTAAAATGTGACTCCTACCTTTCATTTTCTATTCGCATCCATGCTCTTACTGAAAGGATGATTCAAAATACCCCAAATGGTTTTGTAGCCAAGACGACCTGAATGCCTGGTTTGTCATTTTGTTTCTTCCACAACTTGCTAAGATCTCAAGCTCTTTCACACCTGAATGTATAATTAATAATAATTTCAGTAACCTACACTGTGTACTTACCAACCATCCTAGCCAGGCACTGACCTTCACTGCAACCATGCTTAAAAAGCAAGATAATTATTCAATATACTTAGTATTTATGATATAACAGAATAAACAATGTTTAATCAGTTTTGATAGTAGATATTCACTCAATTAATTCACAGAAACAATATTACATAATTTGATCAAATTATTGATAATTGCTAAAACAAAATCGTGTAGTACATAATATCAACTTAGAAATCTGTAATGCACACCAAATTTTATTATTTCAATATTTATAATTTTTTCAATCTGTTATATACACAATGCAATTGTTGATTATTTTGCCCAAACAAAGCAGAGGCAACATATCTCTCCCTGTCGTTACATTTATATATGTTGAATTTGAATAAATGTATAATATAGGGTTAATTCTAGTTCTTAATTGGAACCCTTCTGACCAAACTACTGTAACAGTACTGTAGTTTTCTTTTCTGCCTGTCTTTCCCCTCCCTGTTATGTAAGTCCTGCTTGCTGCAGGCTGTAAGACGTTAATTCTGTGGGCTTGCAACCCTCCTTCATGCTCCTCTCTGATGGACAGAAGTAAGGTGGTGACTCATGGCCTGTGTAAGCCTATCAGGCATGGTTGGTATTGGTCGATGGCTCCATAGTTGACCATTGTTGGGAGAAGGGCCAATTTTCTCTAGAGGAGATGGCCAAGGTACTTCGCAAACGACTGGGAGAGATAAACCTTGGGGTAAGAGTATCTAAGGGCCTCTCTATATTATATCAAGGGGTGGACCCTAATGACCCTGGGTTTTGGGTATTACCTGGTCAAGGAGCTGTCTGGAAAATTATAAGGTTAAGCAGGGCAGACAGAGCCATACGGAATAGGCACCAGTTGTCCCATGGTTTTAACTTTCCATATGTTCCAGAGCCAATCATGCAAGAAATTGAAGACGAACGGCATGATTGGTTGGGGTTAGCCATCAACAAGTATCTACAGTCCAAGACCAGTTATAAAGAACATATAACTGAACCTAAGATCTGTGAGGTGATGAGGGAATGGCTTACATGTATCTTTAAAGATTGGGTGGAGGTTCGCCATGATACTGGTGAACCCAAAGGATACTTTATCAGGGTCGAGGACTTAGAGGGACATGCAATAAAGAAGCCTGATCCCAAATATTACAAGTAGTGCTCCATACTCTCCAAGTTGGAAGAATTAGAGTAATTATCGCTGTCACCAGTGGGTGATTTGGGTCTCTGTTTGCATTATGATTATGTGTACCATTAATATGTCTTTTGTATGATCTTTCAGGTTCCAGACTGACAGATGGTGCTATAAATTTGGTTCCAGTGGGGACCAGGGAATTTCACCCAGGGGAGAGTATAACAGGGTATGTCTTTTCTGCCTGTCTTTCCCCTCCCTGTTATGAAAGTCCTGCTACAGTAGCTGCTGTCTGTAAGAGGTTAATTCTGTGGGCTTGCGACCACCCCTTCATGCTCCTTTCTGATGGACAGAAGTAAGATGGTGACTCATGGCCTGTGTAAGCCTATCAGGGATAGGTATAGAGCATGCTCCTGCCCCTTCTGCTTCCTGATATGGGGCAGTGCCAAATTGACTTAGTCCTGCTCAGGATGAGGAAGAGAGAAGTAGGGCTATGAACCTCTCCCATCGCAGGATGAGCATGCCCACCTCCAGCCCCTGGGGCTGGGGGAACATCTGATTATACCAACAAATGCCCTGTAATATCTGGGGTAAGCATCATCCAGAGTCATGGAGCCTCTGAGACCCTTCCCCGCTGTATGGAGAACATCTGCAGTGATTGCCGAATAAAGACCCTTGTTCATCATACTCCTGTCTAAGTGTCAGTCCCTGGGCAGGAGGAAAGAAGCATGCAATAGTGGGGGCTGATCTCCGAACAACCTGGAGCCCACTACAGCTGGAGGCACTAAGCACCGTGAGAAGAAGCTCAGAGAATGAACCTAAGCCTGTCCTGATCTCCCACCATTGCAGATCAAACTCAGGTACTCGCACCACACACTAGGTAGCAGAAGCTGTGTATCTCTCACTTGTGGGGGGCGGGGGAGGGGGGGAAACAGTGCTACCCTACTATTACTTAATATTGTAATTCTGGAACAACACACAGGTAGAGGTATTCGGTGTTGCCAAACGGAAAAGCATGGCAAGGTCTTTTAGTTTTTAATGTAGAACGACTACGTATGGACTACCATGAGTGTGCAGATACATGTTTCCAGAATTAGGATCATCTGAAGGTGGAAAGTATGCTTATATCCAATGGTAGAAATGGGATTTTACAGGAGAATCAATTTAACAGTAAAATAACACAAAGTAAACCATTCTGACTGTTCAAATTTCAAATAAGGTTTGTATACATTTTTCACCTTTGCATGGGTTTTAGAAACATTTGCGATCCAAACTTGAACTATTTGAATATTTTTGTTTCTAAGGACATTAAAGCAGCAGTCTAAACTGATCAACATTGTTTTGCATTTTATTGTTTTTTTTTTTACTTACTTACGTCAAGAGATTTATTCTTGCCCTCTCCAATTCTGTTTTCATTTTTAAAATCTAATACTTTGTGCAGGAGGTGAAGGCATTTCAAATAGTAAGTGTCAAGGAGGTTAACATATAGCTGTCCTCAGAGCCCAGTGCAGTGTACGTGGTAGCCCCAAAAGCTAGCGATTTAAGAAAATCAGGATTTCTATCACAAAAAAAATACTTTATTATTATTATTTTTTTTTTTAAGCAGGACATACTCAGGGACAAGATCCTATTAGTTAAACTCATATAGGCTTCTGGAAGAGATTGCTGCCTTCATTTTCTGGAATCATTTATATAGCAGATATTCTATTAACCCATTCACTACCAAAAGTAAATGAATACCTCATTTTTCAATCACAACCCGGCCACCAGAATGGAAGAGATGGGCCTCCCATAGAAAACAAGCAACATTCAATGTCATTCACTGAACTTCACACGGGCCTCTGACAGGCAGGACATTTTGACATTTAGTGAAGGGGTTAAATATATTTGCCTTAATTGACTACATAGAAAATGGTAGCCTAGATTAGAGTCAGGATTCAGTTGTACTTTTTTTTTTATCAATGGCAAACTTTCAGGCTCAGCTGGTAATATGGCACACAAACAGTATATTACATTTATCACGGCAATCTCACTAGTACTATACTTAACATTAACAATCAAATACCACTGTATAACGGTGAGAAATACTTTTATTTGTGTGTTTCCTAAACCAAATTGATGTCTCCAGATATGTGCAAATGCTGTACAGTGCATAATGGGCTTTTGGACTGTGGATAAAAATGTAATAATGCAAACAATCATAAAGTGTAAAATATTCGCAAATGCATATTAAAACAATTAAGTCATTTTAAAGTCAACATTTTTTCTTTTCTTATTTGTTACCTTAACACATTTTTACAACTTTAGCAAAATTGACCGAGATATACTGTAGGCGACTATAGAGGAACATCTGATTTCTCTGTAATATTGTGATTTTTAGCTAACTGACATTTTTTAGACTTTTTCAAAAGCCGTGAATGGTGAAAATTCATAAGCATACGCAAAACGTTCACTATTTGTAGCTATAGATAAAGTTTAAAACCTGCTATTCCTAATTAGCATATACATTGTATGCATGCTAAATTTCCATACTACAAAAGGTGCTGTTTTTATTTTAGTATTTATACAGACTACAAAAGCATAGCAATGAACTATTTCTGTTCCGCGTGCACACATACTGTACGATATCTGTGAATAACCACTTTTTCCATGTTCACAAGTAAGGTATGAATAGATTGAAACTCTTATTTATCCTCTGCATATGTAAATTAAAAATGATAAATTCCACACTATAGCGATTTTATTTACTTTAAGCATATTGGGTAATTATAGGCCAATCCTATAATTCTACAGTCGCTGACACAGTATTTAAAAATCACAAACTGGAACATGACTTCCAGATTCCTCCATTTTCCCTGCTTTCCCAAGCCATTTTACCCAAATCCCAATAACATTCTGACCCATTTGGATGTAAAATGGCCACAGCTTTATTAAAACATCAGACAACATTGCCAGCAAACATTAACGTAATTAACACAGTTTAAACACACAGTTCAAACAACATATAATGCCAGCCACTGACCGCTAGGGCCAATTGGGCCAACTGTATCATTTAAAGATTAGTGCAAGCTCTGCCTCAAGGCTATCAGCATTGGTACAGATAATGCAAGACATACTGTTCCCGTGACCGTGCCGGGGAGCAAGATTACAGCTGTGTAAGCACTATGTTGTCTGTGGCTTGTCTTTTGGTCGTCCGCGGCTTGTGAAGGGCAGCCGGCACAATTAGTTGTGATGTTATTTTTGTAATTGCATTTCAGTATTTGTGCCCGGCAGGTAGCACAACGTTAGGGAGCCGCAAATTGCATATAAATACTGTTTATACTTGGTTTTGTGTGGCTCCGAAAACAGTAAGTCTTACTGCATTTGTACAATAGGATTCATTTATTGCATTTATTGCAGATGGTATTCAGTATTGTACACATTGTACATTATCTGAGCATGCCCAGAAATTCACACGTTTCAATACAAGATATAATATATAAATACCTCGCTTTAGACACTGACTTTCTTTGTTTAACATGACCTTGTATTTTTAATCAAGAGCAGCAAGTTCACACTTTATTGAAAACACTATGGGCCTCATGCAGTAAGCAGCGATAAGCCACTTTTCGCCAGTTTATCGCCAAAAAAGCCTACTGTGATTCAGTAAACCTTAATAAGCCAGCGATTTTTTTTTTTGCAGAGAAAAAAAAAATCGACAAACGCGGGGCGATAAGCCACTTATCGCCATTTTCTCAATCTCGCTCAATTCTAGTAGCCCCGATATGGATAATAGATCATTTGCCCATTATTAAACAAAACATTAGCCAGCCAGCCTAAATAGAGTAAAAAAAACGTTCTTTACTCTTACCTTTATAAAGGGCATCCTCGTCAGCATACTGCAGGGCCATGTCCTCCGTTGCCTGAAAGAATACATAAAAAATACAATCTAAAGGCCCTTAACCCCTT
>WSYH01011847.1:0-19969 GCA_036426205.1 Ascaphus truei
TAGTTCTTACGTTTACGTTCAAAGGTTGGTAAACAAGAGACAGCACTCAATGTTGAAAATCAAAGTGTATTAGTGAAAGCAAAATAACTCAGAAACCCAACGTTTCGGTCTACAGAATGGGACCTTCCTCAGGGGGATATGAGGAAGGTCCCCATTCTGTAGGCCGAAACGTGGGTTTCTGGATGTATTTTTGCTTTCACTAATACTTTGATTTTCAACATTGAGTGCTGTCTCTTGTTTACCAATCTTGGAACGGGTAACGTATAACTACTATATATATAAATATATTATATATATATATATAATATATATATATATATATATATAAATAATAATATATATTATATATATATATATATATATATATGTAGAAGAAACCAGGGGTTGGTAATAAACTCCATATACAGGGCTCCCAGGATACTGAACAGTTTCTGTCCTGTCTAAGCTGAACAGGGCAGCCGTGGTACAGGCACTCCATTCCACAGTTTGTCTGCTGCGTGTTTTTGTCCCTGTCATGCTGATTAGAGTTAGGTATATAAGACCTGGTTCCTGTTTCTCTGAGCCCCGCCCCAAGAGCCTGGAAGGTGCTGAACTGCAGAGGGGTGAGAAAGCTCTTTCCCAAATCGCTTCATTCATTTGTTAGTTTGTCTAAGACTGCAAAGGTACTTATTTTGTTGGTGGAGTGGACAAGCCACTTCCAACTTGAGGTCAGGGAACATAAGTTTAAGTTATCGCTCAGACGAGCAGCTTTTTGTTGGGTTTTTTCTGTAAAACTGTGGCAGTCTCAGTGCTGGGACTGAATAAACCAGGCATAGCCTGTTAAAGGAACCAGTACGTGACGTCTCATCATTAACCTACCCTAAAAGATGTGTTCTAACAGTCCCGGACAGACGGCGGAGCCCCGGAGTAAGCCGTTGTCACATATGGTGGAGAATGCGGGCAGAAACTGAAAGGTCTGGGGGTTAAAGAACTTAAAAAAAAAAAAAAAGGGGGTTTTTTTCTCTCTTCCAAACAAGATGGAAGACGTGGTGATGTGCGCTTGTACGCAATGTCGCTGTCCAGAAAGACGCGAATGAAGCCAGCAAACGGCGAGTGAAACCAGCGACAGCTGTTAATAGCCCAGCAAGAGACTAATGCAAACCAGCAGAGAAAAACCGCCTGCTGAGAGAGGGAGCAAAAGCGGTTCGCTCAGGGCTTACCGCAGGAACTCGAGATCCTGAGGGGACTATCAGTAACCTTCCACTGGAGAGGCAGCCCAGTTCCGAAAAATGACCAGGGCAAGCCATAACTCAGAAGATGGGACCCTCGGATGATGTGGAAGCCTTCTTCTCACGTTTGAACGCACGGCACAGAGAGAGAGGGATGGCCAGAAGTGAGTGGGTGGTCTAATCGCACCCTTCTAAGCGGCGAACCCCAGAAGGCTTACTTTGATTAGAGCCAGCCGAAGCTAACGTCTATGCAAATTGAAGTTGAGATCCTCGCCCGCCTCGGGTAACCAAGGCTGTTCGTGCCCAAAGGTTCAGCATGGTCCTTCACAGATGGATAAAGCACCCGAAAGCCAGATGTAGACCTCATCCACACTCGCCCGGAAGGCTACAACCCGAGATCAACTCAGCAAGCCACATGTGGAAAGGTTTGGTCATGGACCAGTTTGAGGAGAAACTTCCCTCTGCCTTAAGGCCGTTGGGTCAGTCGGAGTGACCCCACAATGCGGATGAGCTTGTGGCCCTGTAGAAAGGTACAGTGGCAGCAGAAGAGCACCCGAAACCACAGTCGTGGAGCAAACCCCACTATCCGAGGTTCCAGGACTCTTCCAGAGACGGTAAAAGGGTACCGGGTTAAGGGGCGCTGAAGAGCGGTGACCACCTTCACGCCGCTCAGTAACAGTGGTTCGCACACTAGGCATTCAGGGTCTGCTCGCCACAACGGACGGGACGCGAGGCTGAGGTGGGGGTTAAAAGCACGACTGAGACCGCGCAGGCTGATCCGGATTGCGCAGTTCGTTAGTCATATGTGCAGGATCAGGAAAGGAGAAGACAGCGTCGTCGTTGTACAGCCAGGGTCAGGACAGGAGAAATCAGGATAATCATTGTGTCAGGCAAGAGGTCGGCAAACAGGTAGGTCAGGAGAGCCCCGCTTCAGCTTAGGAGCGGGGTTGGCCTCTGGAGCGAGCGACGACATGGCCATGGTACTGGTCACAGGAGATGTTAGGCAGACCAGAATAGCACACCGCTTTGCTGCACGGGTGCACCAGTGCTACAGCGCAAGAGTCCTGAGCGGCTGGGGAATCCTCTGTAACAGCGCAGGAACCAGGACACGGCCTCTCTAGATAGGGAAAGAGTAGGCCAGGAACCAGGAAGCTGAAGATCCACGGGAGGAACCTCGCTACAGGCAGGAATCAGGAGACTGAAGAGCGCGGGGGATACCTTTGCCCAGTGCAGGAAAGCAGGAAGCTGAAGACATAGGGGATACCTTGCCTCAGTGCAGGAATGCAGGAGCTGAAGGACGCAGGGCGGAACCTGGATCAGCATATGAGAACAAGCGCTTGAAGGGAGTGAAGGACGCAGGGGGAACCTGGTATCAGCATGGAGAACAAGCGGCTGAAGGAGGAAGCTGAAGGACGCAGGGGCGGAAACTGGTATCAGCATAGGAGAACAAGCGAAGGGCTGTGGCAAAACAGTAGACATCCAGTTAGGACTATGCTCGGCCAGGAGCTTATGGGCAAGCAATACTTAAAGGCCAGCGGGCCAATCCCCGGCGGGGGTGTGAAGGTACTGCCCCTAATGAGTGAATGCAAGTATAGTTGCAATGAAAGGTGCACAGCTGCAGTAGACTAACCAGAGGGAGTGTGTATTGCTTTGATGAGTGAATCAGGCTCGCGCAACCAGGAGAGCTGATCCAGAAACTGCACCGGTTTGCAAGGTAAGGCAACCAGTAAACATGGAGCGGAATTCCTTACAGTACCCCCCCCTTCACGCGAGACCTCGGGCGAACAGAGCACTCATAGAGTTGGAGGACCGGGAATTGTTGCTGAACAGTCGCGGATTGGGGTTAGAGTCGTACTCCAGTGGACTCATGATAGTCCTTAGTGTACCCCACCCCCGGTGAGAACTGTGGCCAGACAGGACATCCATGGGCCTTGGGGACATTGAGTTGTTCCTAAAATTCTTTAGGTAGAAAGGGCATCCGTAAACGAGCAGTTCTTTAGTGAGTACAGTTCTAAGAAATAAGAGTAGTAGAGAAAAACATCCTTGGTAATGGCTGCCCCGCAAAATGACTTGGAAATCCAGGGTTGTGAAGAACCAGAGGGTTCAGAGCAGAGAAAGGCAGAAGACAGAAGAACCCTTAAAGGAAGCCCCAGTCTTAATAAAGGAACCTGAATCTAGGATCAGCGGCCCTGATAATTGATCGAATACACCAGGAGGAACTTTGTGAACGAAAAAAGTCTTGGATGACCAATGCTGTTGAAATTTGCGAGAAATTTTCCTCTAGAAGGCTCAGGTAATGGTTAGTAAGGGTATAGGCTGGGTGGAAGACATCTCCGGTAATTGGTATGGGAAGGGGTGACAAGGCAAGCAGTAAAACCGCCTAGGGACGAGAATCTTGGGATACAATACAGTGTATTCCAACTGAGAGGAAAATAACAGGGGGCAACCGAAAATTCCGAGGGACCAAAACCATGGTTAGCAGGAGCAGAGAAGCAACAACAGTAGAGCTCTCCAATCCTGGGAAATCTTCATTGGGAGATAGTAGTGGTCAGTGAATCAGGAATAGTCCTTGGGATATTTCAATCAGTCGCTTGAGAAAAGGCAGAGCCGGGTTAGTGGGGAGGGAAGCTAACATCAGAAGCTGAAGTCTGTACCTCGTGACAGAGCCTTGAGATCAACAAGCAGCAAGTATGAACTATGAAAACTCTTAATGACAGGCCACCTAGAGTACAAGGAGTCTTTTCCGAAACTGCAATGGCCCTAACCACAGGGGTACCAACCTGTCAAAAAACATGAATAGGTGTGTTTTCTAGTGCAAAATCTCTGATCAAAGGACTCCTAACGATAGTGAGGGTGTCTGGGTTTGATTAGAGAAAAATCAGATGTATTGATAAGTGACTTGAAAGAAAACAACTACTGAGGTTCTAGATTTGCTGGACATGTGGTGAGAAAAAATACCTTAAGACAGGAGCTTTATTTCCTCCAGAGTAACCCCATGTTTGTGGGACATATTTAGACACAGTATGGGGGACTGGGTTTAGCAAAGGCAGGACAGCTAAAAGCTAAGATTTAAACCCCAGGACTTGTAATATGTGCATGGTGACCTCAACAGTATAGGGAGTGATCACAGATATGCTGATCCCCAAAGGATTAGCCTGGAGAGAGAAATCAGGGGGACCCCCAGACAGGATACTCATTGTAGAAAGAGCTTCAGAATCAGAAGGAGAATCATTACCCTCTCAGAGTCTCAAAACTAGTAATACACAATCAGCGAAAAGGGATACGTTGCAAGCTTTTTACTAATCTATATGAAAAGCGTCACTTGGGGAGAAAACCGTGGTCAGCAAACATTCTGGAACATAATATAACCCCAGGAGGGACATACAGACTACGTATGCTTTAACCCTAAGCATAAAGAGGAGAAGAACTCAGACAGTACAAGGGGTTAATCATAACTGTACTGGTCTCTGAAGTAGGTATTTGGTAAGGAATATCGGTGGGAAACCAGAAATACTGCAGACGCCATAATGTGGGAACTATGCGCTGAAGCAGGGATACACGCTATGTGGGCGACAGGCTTGGTTCAGTGAAATACCCGGGAGAAGGAACTCTGCGACCAAGCTTAGGGAAAACCTGACTCCTGAATACATTTATCAGGAAACCAGAACTTTAGCCGAAGTCTCCGGAGACGAAAATGCGGAAACTTGAGCTGAAGCAGGGGATTATAGCAAAGAATATCTAGGGACTCCGTACGGTTTATAGGAATCCCTCATGCAACCTCTGCTGTCTGACTTGTGGACTCATTCTCTGAGGCTAAAACGAAGGCATTAACTTGGAGGCAGCAAGAATTTACAGGGGTAATGCAGACAGTGCCTGAGAGTAAACACAGGAAATTTTTTCTCTGTATTAGGAGAGACAAGGGATTCTCCTCTGGAGCTAGGGGCGTGACCGTGGCTGGCAGAGAACAGGGAATTATCAAAGGAGACTCAGAGAGCTGCCCCTCAGGGGTTAATACAGAAATGACCCTGGGAACAGAACTTAGGGATTCTTTCTCTGACGGGGAAAGCGCACAGGGACTGCCTAGCCGAGTTTAAAGCGGAAAAACCCTGAAGAGCTGGAGTGACAGATTCGGAGTTAGAAATAGGGGAACAAAGGGACTTATTCTCTGATAGTAGAACCTAGTGTGGTAGTGAAACATATGTATTCTCCAGGGGAACCTCAACAGGACCTGCTCGGCAGGGGGTTAAAGCTGGAAAACCCTCACGACCTAGAGAAAGGACTTCTGAGCCTAGAAATAGGAGAACTAAGAAAACTTAATTCTCTGATACAAGAACATTAGTGCTGGGTAGAGCAACATATGGTATTCTCCAGGGGGACCTCACAGGACTGATCGGCAGGGTGGTTAACGAAAACATATCCTGAGTGTCAGGAAACGGGCAATACACTCAGGGGCAAGGATCCGTGGGTAGACCAGGGATACAAGCCAAGCGGCAGCGAAGCTGGGAGGGGAGGATCCTGTTCCTTTATGCAAAGTCCATGTCATGGAAAAGATATGGAGTGTTTTTTGGGCATCAGCCAACTGAGGAGAGGGTCCATTTTGCTATATAATGTCTAAAGACAAGGCCAGGGAAGAGAGTTCCTTTGGGCGTCGTCCAATTCTAAAGGGTACACATTTTCCCAAGTTAAGGGAAACCAGGAAAGCAAATAAAGCGGCCAGCGATGTTTTTAAGTCCGGAGGCGGTAAACCTTCATCATGAGATCACTACGGCATTTGTTTTGCAAAGGGGTTAAACCTACAAACACAATCAGATCCTCAAGCATGGGATATCTAATAGAACTGGTATTCACACTGGGACTGGTTTACAGGCTGGGACAGGCTTTCAGACAGAAACTTACCAACCCTCACCACAGGGCGGTCCGAGTTGTGGGGGCAGCATACTGTCAGGGTTCGCTCGCCACAAACAGAGGACCGGACCGCGAGGCTGAGGTGGGGTGTAAAGCACACGACCTGAAGACCGCGCAGGCTGATCGGATTGCGCAGTCGTAGTCATATGTCGCAGGATCAGGAAAGGAGAAGACAGCGTCGTCGTTGTACAGCCAGGGTCAGGACAAGGAGAAATCAGGATATCATTGGTCAGGCAAGAGTTCGGCAACAGGTAGTAGGAGAGCCCCGTTCAGCTTAGGAGGGCGGGGTTGGCCTGCGCGCGAGCGACGACCATGGCCATGGTATGGTCACAGGATGTAGGCAGACCCGAATAGCACACCGCTTTGCTGCACGGGTGCACCAGTGCTACAGCGCAAGGTCCTGAGCGGCTGGGACTGGGGAATCTCTGTAACAGCGCAGGAACCAGGACACGGCCTCTCTAGATGGGAAAGAGTAGGCCCCAGGAACCAGGAAGCTGAAGATCCAGACGAAACCTCGCTACAGTGCAGGAATCAGGAGACTGAAGAGCGCGGGGGATACCTTTGCCTCAGTGCAGGAAAGCAGGAAGCTGAAGACATAGGGGACCTTTGCCTCAGTGCAGAATGCCGGAAGCTGAAGGACGCAGGGGGAACCTGGTATCAGCATATGAGAACAAGCGGCTTGAAGGGAGCTAGTGAGGACGCAGGGCGGAACCTGGTATCAGCATAGGAGAACAACGGCTTGAAGGAAGCTGAAGGACGCAGGGCGGAACCTGGTATCAGATAGAGAGAACAAGCGAGGGCTTGTGGCAAACAGTAGACATCCAGTTAGGGTACTATGCTCGGCCAGGAGCATATGGGCAAGCAATACTTAAAGGCCAGCGGGCCAATCCCCGGCGGGGGGTGTGAAGGTACTGCCCCTAATGAGGAATGCAAGTAGTTTGCAATGAAGGCTGCACAGCTGCAGTAGATACCAGAGGGAGTGTGTATTGCTTTGATGAGTGAATCCAGGCTGCAGCAAACCTCAGGAGAGCTGATCCAGAACTG
Organism: Ascaphus truei; assembly: GCA_036426205.1. NCBI lineage: Eukaryota > Metazoa > Chordata > Amphibia > Anura > Ascaphidae > Ascaphus > Ascaphus truei. Next base: position 7,158 of record WSYH01011847.1, read on the forward strand.
CACCGGTTTGCAAGGTAAGGCAACCAGTAAACCATGGAGCGGATTCCTTACAGGGCAATAGCCAACATGGGGAGCCGGGAAAAGGCTCTAAGTGGGACACAGACTAGTACTAAATGGGTAAAAATGTCATGAGAGGGGCACACAGAAAAATCTGCCCACTAATGATGAGCCCCTGCAATGCAACAGCGTGGAACCTTATTCGCTGTGTGTCCCAATGTATGGGCCCTAGCCCAGAGGACCCCTGAATAACCATCTGTGGGCATTTGTAAAGGTTAATGGTAATAGGGTTCGGGCAACTTCTTGACTCTGGGAGTATGGTCACACTAGTGTCCGAATACCTATTGCCCATTAAGAAGAAAAAAAGAGTAAACAGTTCCAAAGAGTGGCATTTGTTGTATACATGGGGATAATCATGAATATTCCACTGTTGATGTTTTTTTTTAAACAGAATTTGGTTCTTTAGATTTCAGGTGGGTGTTGTACCACAACTGGCACATGATGTGTTAATAGGGACCGACTTTCCCCATTTTTAAAAATGTGGTCCCCAGCTCAGAATAGCGCCCAGAGTTCAATAGCAGACCATAACGAAGTGTTAGAAGAAACAAATCCTTTCCCTTTTTCAGAAATGGAGGTTGACGAGGGCCAAATAAGAAGGGGGAAAAGAGGAGTGCTGTGAAAATCCCTTCCCCATCACTACTTTGGTAGGGAATACCCCAAATCAAGATGTTGATCAGGCACTTACCCACCCCAGTACAGGATAAGACCCTCGCTGCCTAGAGGTCAGTCCTGGGAGTTTTAAGAAGGCCAGTGGGGAACCCACAATTAGCGGTAGCAAGGGGAAATATACGGGACCAGAATAGTACTCATGGACCAACCAGATGGTCACTTGCTTACCCCTACTTCGAGGTAGAGAACGACCTAGTATATCGGGTTGATAAAAGAAAATCAGTTACAACTAAACAATTGTTGGTACACGGACATTCCGAAGTAGTATTACACCTCGCAACATAGTCATCCATTGGGGGGACAACTAGGGGTGGAAAAGACAAAGAAAGGTTCTCCGAAGTTTTATTGGCCTGGGGTTCTGGCAGAAAATACAAACTATTGTTCCTCATGCCAGAATGTCAGATCACCGCCCCGTTCAAAGCATACCGCAGCCCATTGGTACCCCTTCCATAATAGGGTACCATTTGACCGGATTGCTATGGATCTAGTAGGACCCCTAATAAAGTCTGCTAGGGGACATCAGCATATATTGGTAATATTAGATTATCTACCCGATATCGGAGGCAGTCCCTCCGTGCACCTCTGCTAAAAACATAGCAAAAGAGTTAGTACTTCTGTTTTCCCGGTCGGAATTCCTAAAGAGATCTTATCTGACCAGGGAACACCATTTATGTCCCAAGTAACAAAAGAGCTATGTAAACTCCTAAAAATCAAGCATCTCAGAACCTCAGTCTATCATCCACAAACAGATGGTTTAGTGGAAAGGTTCAATAACTTAAGAGCATGTTACGCCGGGCGGTCGTAAGGATGGGAAAACTGGGACTGTTTGTTACCATACCTGTTATTTGCCATTAGGGAAGTTCCCCAGTCATCACAAGGCTTCCCCCGTTTGAACTATTGTATGGCCGACATCCAAGGGGCTTACTGGATATAGCAAAGAAACTTGGAACACGAGGTTACCCCTTACAGAAGTGTAATAGAGCATGTTGCCCAATGCAGGACCGCATTGCTGCAGTCCTACCCCATAGTGAGGGAACACATGGAGAAAGCTCAGAAGCACAAAGGAATACGTATAATAAGGGTGCTAGGGTCAGAATTTTTTTTCCAGGTGATAGGGTAACTAGTTCTGGTTCCACCGTGGAGAGTAAATTCCTTGCTAAATGGCATGGGCATATGAGGTCTTGGAAAGAGTGGGAGAGTAAATTATAGGGTAAGGCAGCCAGGTGGAGGAAACCTGAGCAAATTTACCATATAAACCTACTAAAAGCCCTGGAAAGATAGAGAGGTCTTGTTAACCCTAGTACCCCCAGGTCCGTCAGAGAATCAAGAAACTGACCCAGAGGTTAGCATAGCTGAAACACTGTCCGTGCATCAGAAGAAACGAGAGGTCCAGAGTTAGTGAGAAGGAACAAAGAAAATCTTCTCTACACAGCCAGGTAAAACTAACGTAATTAAACATGACATAGTCTCTGAACCGGGGGTCCGAGTTAACCTTAAACCGTTACCGAATCCCAGAGGCCAGAGAGAGGGCTATAAGTTTAGAGGTTAAAAAATGCTAAAACTAGGCGTAATTGAGGAATCCCAAAGTGGGTGGAACAGCCTATAGTTTTAGTCCCAAAGCCAGACGGTACAACAAGGTTTTGTAATGACTACCGGAAAATAAACGCGGGCCCCCAATGGAGCCTTAATCAAGATCACCTTGATCTTGATAAAGGCTCCATTGGGAGCCGAAACGTTGAGGAATACATTTCACCTTTGGATTTTGAAGTGCCTGTCCTGTTTTCTTGTGTGTGTGTGTGTGTATTTGAATATATGTATGTATGTTAGTTAGAACTAGCAGAAACGGCTTCATTGTGAGTGCTCTCTCGTGCTTCTATACATATTTAGATATTTCCTAGTTGTTCTAACCTGATAATAATGTTTATCCCAATTAAAAATGCCAAGGCTGAAGCCGAAGCAATATTTTGGCTACTTGTGCTCAGAACATAAGGTTTGCTTTTCACATGCAGAAACAGAGGGAAAATCCAGTACCGTTTGCACAAATGACTCCTCAATATAAGGACAAAGGTAGAAAGGACGCAGACGCCAGGCCAGGCCGCCCTTCCCCATACTCCTTCTCTTCCAGGAATGAACACAGTGCACTGTGTCAAAGGTGCGACGAGTCGTGGCCACGCGCACTTACAATGCAGAGAATGCACAAAGCACTCCACATTGTTACAGTTATTTCATCCTTTACCTGGGGGTCCATTGAACGCTTTTGGGGGCCCCTGGATGTAGTCAGTGCGTCGCGGGGCCCGGCACTCTGGGGGCCTAATAACATCATGGCTACCTCATGCCTGCAGAGTGCTTTTTTTAGGGAAAGAGGACTCTTCTTGCGTTGACGGGTTAAGTGCCACCGCGGTCACCTGACAACCGCGCTGTGCCGGAGGGGTCGTGGCATGCTGGCACCGCGGCCCCTGCGGCACTCAAAGGGTTAAACACAAAGGCCTTACTGCGCGGAATATACAAACCGCACTGCTTCTGTTGAGGAGCCGAGTTCAGACCTTTTTAAGGCAGGGTTGGGCAACTCCTCAGGGGCCACCAACAAGCCAGGTTTTAACGATCTCCCTGCTTCAGCACACGTGGCGCAGCTATTGACTGAGCCGCTGATTGAGCCACCTGTGCTGAAGCAGGGCTCTCCTGAAAACTTGACCTGTTGGTGGCCCTTTAGGGCAGGAGGTGGCCAACTCCAGCCCTCAGGAGTCTGTGTACAGTAGCAGCAATAACAACGTCCCCAGCCGCAGTCATCATCAGGGAGCAAAAAGCTCCTTTCTGCAGCACTGGCAAGCGGCATCACAGGCTGCTGAATTGTGGTTCCTGGCCCCTATTCAATAAACTCTGATAAAGCAGCTTGGGCTGTGCGAGCAGAAATCAGAGTCGTCCCCACCGGGAAAAAAAAACATTTTCAAATACTTTACCTAGTTCAATAAAAATTAGATATGCAGAAAAATCAGCAGAAAAAAACATCTCATTTGCATATGCAATTTTAGCGCTAAAACCACCGCACAAAGGCGCGATTCCCAAACAGAAAGAAGAACCCTGATTAAAAGCACCAAGAAAACTCGAGTGAAATACCTGAGATTTAAACAGAAAATCACCGTTTTGCAAGTGTCACGGAGGACTTCAAATGCCACTTATTTTGACCGCTCCTTTGGTTTTTGACTATTTCATCAAAATGTAGACTCGCCTTGTAGGTGTCCTTCCGTTCCATCACTAATGGCGGAGCGATCACATGACACGCTGGCCCGGCGGCGCTCAAAGGGTTAAAAACAGGGGTCCGCAGAGCGGCAGCTTTCCTGGCGCAGCCGTATCCTGCGAATCTCACTGTACGTGACTGTACGTGATCACAAATCATTAACTCCCTGGAAGGGGTGGGTGAGTCTACAAAGAGCGCCACTGGGAGATAAAAACACCGGTGTCACCCACTAATACAGGGGCGGCCAGCTCCAGTTCTCAAGGGCCACCAACAGGCCAGGTGTTGGGGATATCCCTGCTTCAGCACAAGTGACTCAATCATTATGACTGAGCCACCTGTGCTGAAGTGGGGATATCCTTAAAAAACCTGACTTGTTGGTGGCCCTTGAGGACTGGAGTTGGTCACCTCCGCTCTATAGTCTGGGGGCCACCATACAGCTTGTACACGTGGCTGCTGCACAGCTTAGCCACCTATAGTGTTAACATCTGTAAAAGGAATATGAAGTGGAAGGTCACAGTTCGAATCCCAGTATCAACTGTGGCTACAGTCTCTCTGTAACTCCAGCATATTCACAGCCCCTCTGTCCGTCTCAGTGGACACCTGCCTGAGGCTGCACCTGTACACTGGTTATCTAGTAACCCTCTTTATTTTCTCCACGTAAAAACGGTGGTTGCTGTTTTGCAGAAGGAGCAATCAAACACAATGGAGATTATGTATCAAAATGTTCCTGCCTGTACTGGTGCAAACAGCACCGCATTTATCAAAGAGACAGCGAGTCTCATCATGACATCACTATAGAAAACGTTTGACGGATTATTATGGTAACTGTAACAGGGACTTATGCCTGTTTGGATAAAGCTACCTCAGAGCTCTGAATTCAACAGGGAGCTGGTTAATTGCAGCCACTCATTAGCCAGTCTCCACCTGGACTAATGAGAGCTCTGTAAAAAGCCTCTTACTGCAGGTATTTCCAACACTACCCAGGTCTATAAGGATAAAAATGGTATAGCACAGCTGCAAACAGTGCTGGAGGCTGATTGCAAAGGTAAAAAATGCTTTATTAAAGATGCATAGTAGCAACAGCTACAAAGGAGGTCCTCTGATACGTTTCACGCCTAAATGGCGCTTTATCAATGGCTCTTTAGTAAAGCATGTTTTACCTTTGCAATCAGTCTCCAGCCCTATTTGCAGCCGTACTCTACCATTTTGTTCCTTGTCTTACCTGTACTTACGGACGGACGCACGCGACTTCCAGGAACAGCACAGGTGCAGCATTGTGAGTAAAATGACACTTACTCCTACGGATCGATTATTCATGTTTGCTTGTGATTTTAGATGTATTTTGCAGGGCTCCAGCCTATGGATGAGTAGATTACCCCTCTTAAGGGTGTTTATAGGGGGAGTTCTTTTATTTATGGGCTCTTCCCTGCATTCACTTTGAGTGGTGTCTCCTGTATGCTTTTATTGTGGGCTGTATACCCTACCACATCCTCTTCAGTGCATATATATCGTGTCCTGGACTCTTAAGCTATATTGCTACCACTTAAACCTGGATATTGGAAGCACCATTTAGAGATTCATTTCTCATTCTTTGCTGCTACCCAGGTCTATGCTAAGCGGGACAGAGACCCTCTGCAGATCCCTGCTGTCTGGGATATAGAAAGATGGCAGATAACATAATTTGAAGCTTTCAGTCCAGGCTGGTAATGTCACTGCCCTCACTTGGGAACGGGAGGTAATAATCAGTGATAGACAAGCAGGGGATTCTGCCATAGCGTTTCTCTGATGTAGCAAGCCGCAAAACTAAAATGAACCTCTTCACTGCCAGAGGGGCCCTTTGCATTGCTGTCCCATCATGCAGTGCAAGGCTCATTAGGGTCTAGTTTGAAGATGAGTGGTAAAAGATTTTGCATGGAACCTTTCTTTACATTATGGTGTGGTTAGCTCAATGTTAATTTGGTTTGCATCTTTAAACATATAAAGAAAGTAAAAACACTTCTGTGGACAGCATAAAATGGTTTGTAAAAAGCTGTCACAACAGAAATAGTTGCATAGTAGATGAGGTTGAAAAAAGACGTACGTCCATCAAGTTCACCCTATGCTAAATTTAGATAACAGATACTTTATCCTATATCCGTACTTACAGTGTTGATTTAACTTAGAAGAAAAAGAAACCATGGAAATGAATGGCTGTTACATTATCATCGTTCTGCTGCCTTCTTATTTACAGGTCTCCAGAGATATCAAAATAAATATGTATTAAATCAATCAAAAACAAATACTCAATACCGAAATGCTTTTATTCGGCCGATGCTACAAATTATTTATATATATATATATATATATATATATATATATATATATATAAATATATATATATATATATATATATATATATGTAACCCATAGACCCCCACCCAATCGCAGATCAGGTCCCCTAAGGTGTTCTGTGGTCTGGCTACATGACTTAGTGTGGTGCATACCTGCTGGCAACAGGAGGGCCTGAGTCTCCCGCGGTGACATGGGGGAACAACAGGACAGGTTACTGGGGTGGATGCCTTCTTTCTCCTTCAGTGGTGCAGCGCCTCCATCTGTAGTAAGCCCCAGGGATACGGGGTGGAATCCCTACCACAGTAATCCCCCTCCCAGGGATGAGAGATTCCAGTCTCACACAATTATCCTTTTAACAGCAGACTCCTTTATTCAGTCTCCAGCAGCAGCAGACAGGTACAGTTGATATACTATGTCCACTAGCTGTTCTCCTTTGTGATGGTTCTGCCTCCACTCTGCACCCAAGGGCCATCCAGAGTGGGGCTAGCTCTTCCCTTACCCCCTAAGCAGGGTAAGAGGTATTTGGTCCATATCACTATCTCCTATCAGCTCAACTCATGAGCTGATCACTCTCCTCCCCTCACTAGCTAACTCAGACTTGAATCTCACTCTTGACTTGTCACACACTAAATAGGAAGTGCACTGCTCTTTATGATATCAGCAGGTACCGCCCCTGTGTCTCTTGATTGGACACAGGGTCAGGTGACCTACCTCCACCATTCAGGGCAAGTGTTTGAAGTGGGGAAAACCCATGATAACTCCTGGCAACCTGCCCTTAACAGGGATTATGCCAGGAGAGGAATAAATATAGCCCCTATCTTACCAGGGCTACACCGTTATATATATATTATATATATATATATATCTAATATATATATATCTATAATCCAATATATAATACAGTTGGTTCCGAACATAATTGGACACTGACACAATTTTCATAATTTGGGCTCTATACGCCACCACAATGGATTTTGAAATGAACAAACCGAGATGCATGAAGTGCAAACTTCAGCTTTAATTCAAGGGTTGATCAAAAATACGTATGAAACGTTAGGAATGCAAACCATTTTCAATACACAGTCCCCTTATTTCAGGGGCTCAAGGTAATTGGACAAATTAACACGAATCATAAATAAAATGTTCATTTTTAATACTTTGTCGAGAATCCTTTGCAGGCAATGACTGCTTGAAGTCTGGAACGCATGGACATCACCAAACGCTGGGTATCATCCTTTGTGATGCTTTGCCAGGCCTTTACTGCAGCTGTCTTCAGTTGTTGTTTGTTCGTGGGTCTTTCTGCCTTAAATTTTGTCTTCAGCAAGTGAAATGCATGCTCGATCGGGTTGAGATCAGGTGATTGACTCGGCCATTGTAGAATATTCTTTGCCTTAAAAAACTCCTGGGTTGCTTTCGCAGTATGTTATTGGTCATTGTCCATCTGTAAAGTGAAGCGCCATCCATTCAACTTCGTTGAATTTGGCTGAATCTTAGCAGACAATATATCCCTATACACTTCATAATTCATTCGTCTGCTTCTGTCTTCTGTCACGTCATCAATAAACACTAGTGACCCAGTGGCATTGTAAGCCATGCATGCCCATGCCATCACACTGCCTCCACCATGTTTTACAGATGATGTGGTACTGAATCTGAGCAGACAATATATCCCTATACACTTCAGAATTCATCCTGCTCCTTCTGCCTTCTGTCACATCATCAATAAACACTAGTGACCCAGTGCCACTGTGTTTTACAGATGATGTGGTATCCTTCAGATCATGAGCCGTTCCAAGCCTTCTCCATACTTTTTTCTTCCCATCATTCTGGTATAGGTTGGTCTTAGTTTCATCTGTCCAAAGAATGCTGTTCCAGAACTGGGCTGACTTTTTTAGATATTGTTTGGCAAAGTCTAATCTGCCCTTTCTATTCTTGAGGCTTATGAATGGTTTGCACCTTGTGGTGAACCCTCTGTATTTGCTCTCGTGAAGTCTTCTCTTTATGGTAGACTTGGATAATGATATGCCGACCTCCCGGAGAGTGTTCTTCACTTGGCTGGATATTGTGAAGGGGTTTTTCTTTACCATGGAAAGGATCCTACAATCATCCACCAATGTTGTCTTCCGTGGACGTCCAGGCCTTTTTGTGTTGCAGAGCTCACCAGTGCATTGTTTTTTTCTCAGAATGTACCAACCTGTTAATTTGGCCACTCCTAATGTTCCTACTATCTCTCTGATGGATTTGTTTTTTTTTTTTTTTGTAGCCTAAGGATGCCCTGTTTCACTTGCATTGAGAGCTCCTTTGACCGCATGTTGTGGGTCACAGCAACAGCTTCCAAATGCGAATGAAACACCTGGAATCAACTCCAGACTTTTTACCTGCTTAATTGATGATGAAATAACGAAGGAATAGCCCACACCTGTCCATGAAACAGCTTTTGAGTCAATTGTCCAATTACTTTTGGTCCCTTGAAAAAGAGGGGGCTACATATTAAAGAGATGTAATTCCTAAACCCTTCCTCCAATTTGGATGTGAATACCCTCAAATTAAAGCTGATAGACTGCACTTTAAGCCCATATTCATAATGTAACAGTAACTTGAATTTATTTTGGTACACAGGAGTCTCGGTGTACCCCATTTGCTCTCATAACCACCTTTTGTTGGTTTTTAGATTCATGTGCTAAGATTTTTCCTATTCACTTATCTTCTTCTTGGGGGCTAGAGATCCCCTTTACCTTGGCTGCAGAACATCACTTATTTTTCACAATATATTTTATGTAGTTTCAAGAACACATACACTGTATTAATACCACAATTGTAGATTTTTCACATTAGCGTTTAAAAAATGTTTTTCACATGTTGTAAATAAAGTCTGCATGATTCATACATAACACAAACCTTAGTACACATTATAAACAATATCAAATAAGTATACATATCACAAATACCTTTACATAGACAGGGAAGAAGGGTAATAATGAAGCTTAGCGGGGCTTTTTGAAATAGTTTACAGTTAGGCCCAGATCCATGTAAATTTAAGTCTAAGGCTGCGCTTATAGTGCTGACGACGGCAACGGCAACGCGACCGATGCCGTCGCCAATCGCCAGAGTTGCACTTTAGTTTTGGGCGACGTGGCTTGCTGCAAGGCCAGCGAAGTCATAAAAGGGGCGGGCAGAGGCACAGAGAAGCTCCCAATTGGCCACAAGGGGAGCCCGTCACCAAAAAATCAAATAACAGTGACTACCAAATTTTTGATAGCACTGTTGTTCCATCGCTTTGTTACCGTAAACGGCAACAATGCATTCGTTTTGCCGCAACGGCGCCGCCGCCGGCACTATAAGTGCAGCCTTACTGCATAGCTTCAAAGGACAATACCGCAATGTTAACATTTAATTAGTTGGTTATTACCTAAAGTTGGTAGTACTCCCATCCAGACCCTGAAATAAGGCTTTAGCTGGAGAACGAGAGAGAGAGATATCATACACACTTGGCAATAGCTAGAACCTCAAATGCTAGGTTGTTTATACTGTATGTCTGCTGGGACTGTCCCTTTTATCTGTGGATGAGAGTAAAATGTATGCAATATAGCTTTCATATTTTTTTATTTATTGTAGGTGAAACACAGACAACACAACGCTACAATAAAGTGATGTTAAGTCTATGCTGATAAAAATGTATCCCGGCCGTTGGTTTTGCATATACAGCTCAACCCCATTATAGCGCGATCCGCTATAACGCAGATCGCTTATAACGCGGTTTGAGCGTGGACCCCGAATTAAAAATAAAATAAAAAATTAAGGGGTTTTTTTTTGCACACACACTGCACACACTCACTGCACACTGCATACATTCACAGCACACTGCACACACTCACAGCACACTGCACACACTCAGAGCACACTGCACAGCACACTGCATACACTCACAGCACACTGCACACACTCACAGCACACTGCACACACTCATGTGTGTGTGTGTGTGTGTGTGTGTGTGTGTGTGTGTGTGTGTGTTTTTAGTCGGACTGCCCCTTTAATCTGTTTAGCAGCTCTGAATGGTAAGGTCTTCCGAACAGAAATTCCTAGTGTGCACTATGTTTGATGTCCTCATTACATTATTAATCCCCGTATTATCAAAATAAACAACCTGACAATACCCTACAACCAACCCAGGAGCTGGTTATACAGGAAGAGAGATGGTTCAGTGAGGTACAGGAAGTTAGAGGCGGATGGAGCCTTAAAATAAAAAGGGGAGGTTTTGTGACGAGCGTGGGTTTCCAGAGACGCCACTTGTGAGCACACTTCACTATTCACAGCAGCGATAGCTGTTTAGCACAAGCGCTGCATAGCATGGGCCTCCCCTGAGAGACGTTGAAATAGCATCCGCCTCCACTTATTGCAGTTCCGTTGTTTATTGTATTGCTGACATCAATGCACTTAAGACATATATTCCTGTGAAGCATTACTCTTCAGTAAACGCCATAAGTACTCAGTCACTCTGAAAGCGGCAGAAAGAGTACCTTCCCCCAAGTATTTTTCCGCATAACATTATTTTTATTGCCATTATGAAGAATAAACGGTCCCCTCTATTATTATTATCCTTTTACTACAAAAATAGCAGGGAAGTCGAAAATGTAACATGTTAATGGCTAATTTCTCTGATTCCTGTGCTGACGCAGGGATATCCTGAAAACCTGACCTGTTGGGGGTGACTTGACTGGAGTTGAGCACCCCTGATCTACACAACAACAATGTAACATACTTACAGAGGACTGTGTTCCAAGTTATTACATAATTACCTGAGGTTGTGTACTCCAGAGCACATTTGAAGTGGCTTTGTCTGCATGCATTTATACATGTGAATACAGGGATCAACATTTGTTATGAACCCTGATTTGCCACTTTTTACTATATGGGTTCTCTTTATGAACGCTCATCAAACAGATTTAGGATCATATATAGACGGTTAGTAGACTGCAGACCACAAGGTCCTCGCAGGATTGTATTTTTATCTTGTGTCGCTGCTTTGTTCGCATGGAATTATCTCCGGAGTGAACGTGGCAGCATTTCCGCGACAGAACATACAATGTTTTTATTTAGGGCAGATGAAACCCTCTTTCTGACAGCGACTTCCAAGTCCCTGCCTTCATATTCCAGGCACGGCTGCTGGAATTTAAAGGAGCAAACGGGGAGACTAAATTAGTTAGGGATATATCAAAGCTGACTTTAATGTCTAGCTGGAGCTTCCGATCCTTTTTATGTCTTAATGAAAGCCGCGTTCTGGAATCCATCTGTGGAAATTAACCCTTCGGTTTCCGGGAAGGGGTCAGCATTAACTACTCAGGGAAGAGTTAAGATAGAAACACATTACCAAAATAATACTGAAAAATTAAGATTTATGTTAAAACGCTGCAGAAACAAAAACTCAATACTGTACTGTATATGTTTCCCCCCCCCCCCCCCCATCAGTCAAATTGAATTCCCTTTGCTATTAGAAGAACCAGCAACATTTTGCAAAGCACTACATTGTAGACCCCTCATGTTGTGAAGGGGTTAAAATCGCTGCCCCCCCCCCCCCCCCCCCATAAATAACACAATTTATAAGCTTCCATGTTTAAAGCAGCAGTGTGAAAAATGCTATATGTTTTTTATATATATGTGTGTGTGTGTATATATATGTAGCGGTCATGTAAAATGCCTACAGTCATCTCTCCTGTTGGCAGTAAGGCCTGTTAAGTGTGGGCATGCCAGCAGTAATTATGGAGGTTTGCCCTCACACCCTGGTGAGGTGCCTTGTGTAAGGATGGGAGTGGTCACAGACTCTGACTCCCTGGTTGGTGATGTCAGAGTTGTGTCAGCCCCAGAGGTTACATAAGGCACAGCACTGTGTCTAAAAGTAGTTCTAGTACAAGTTCAGCTAAGAGGAGGAGGAGTTCAAGTTCTAGTCCTAGTCTGAGTTGCTGGTTATGTTATAGTAGCTGGAAGGAGACTGTGTCCAGGGACCTGGCACAGTGGGAAGAGATCCCTGCGGGGATAGGGAATCCCTATTAAAGGAGAATTACACCTTACAAAGGGAAGCACTGACTCAAGATGAGTGGCTAGAGATTCTACTGCGTGGGGCAGCTAGCCCACATCAATCAATAAAGATGCTCTTATTCGAACACCCTCTCGTGTACATGTGTGGAGTGAATGTACAGAGGGGAGCACCACAGAGGAGTTCCTCGTCAGGACCATCCCCAAGTGACCGAAGATGAGGGTGGAGGCGCTGCACTGGACTAGGTGAGAATCAAGGACACTACCAGCTGCCTGTCGGGATGGGTTTCCCCACACACCATCATGCGGGAGGCTCAGGGGTACTGTTGCCAACAGGTGCACCACCAGACAACTACTTACACTGTAATGGGGACCGGTAGACCAGGGGCCAAGTGAGATTGGGTGGGTCGAGGCCGGGCCAGAAAACCGTTACTATTTGGAGCGAGGCTGCTGAGAACCAGATCCGTCAACCGGCCAGGCTCTAGCTAGG
>WSYH01011848.1:0-19958 GCA_036426205.1 Ascaphus truei
AGGGCACGCTGGATCACTCAGCTGTTGCAGAGGCACGCCTGGATCAGCTTACTGGTGGGGATCCCTCCTAGTACCTGGCAATGTCACTGCAGATTGGCGGAGCTCCTTCACTTCCTGACACGTGCACGTGCACAGTGGCGTCTGACGTCATCAGCTGGTGTCCGGTAGTGTCTCAGTGTCTTGTTCCTTCTCGTTAGATGGCGCCAAAACCGGCGAAAAGGCAAGAGGAAAACAGGTCCCCAGCAAATATGTGATAGAGAATACCCCAATGGGTATATATAGAGCATAAGTAGGGAATGCGCCCACTCCTACGCGTTTCGTTATGGAAAAATTCTTCAGGGAATCATTTCCATAACGAAACGCGGCGTGCTCGCAACAGCTGAGTGATCCAGGCTCTCTGCAACAGCTGAGTGATCCAGGCGTGCCTTCTGCAACAGCTGAGTGAATCTGCAGCCAAGCTGAAACCACGCGAACCTCTACCACTGCTGTGAGAGGAAAAGACCTGCAAGTTCTGCATTGCGAGAGTGATCGGCTGTCTACAGATGGGGTAAAATGTCCCAAAACATGTCATGCTGTGTGATTTTTAATTTATGTACGTGCAATATCTCACCCCTTAATTATAAATTGATTTTTTTGGAATTTAATACACTATGAGGTTTCTTTGCGCTGTTCCCTCTCTTTTTTCTGTATTAGCTTGGAGTGCTGAGCCCTCTACTTTGAACAGCTGCATCAAACCTCATCTTTACAAGGTTGTATTCACTTTATTATGTTGAATACACTTCACTTTATTTATCATTCCATATATGAGACGCGCAGTTTTTTTTTGTGTTTGATCATGTATATTGGGGACCTGAAATGGAGGAGACGGGGGTTACAGTAACTGGGAAAAATCCGGTTTGATAGAAGGTAACAAAAAAAAGTAACTGTAATAATCTATCAAATTAGAATATTGATTAGGGGGGTTGTGGCCCAAATGCCATGAGTAATATGTTGTGAATCACAAAGTAAAGAATAGTGTTAAAAGTTTGATTGCTTTCAAAACATTATTTGAGTCTCTTTATAACCTACTTGGACCACGGTGAATTATAATTTTATGTATGTCTTATTAATATAGCGCCATAAATGACATAGCGCGACACAGTAGTAATACACGTGGTAATATAAATAACAAATAATATAAATAACAGGTCATGGGAATAAGTGCTTCAGACATAGAAAAGTAACATTAAGGAAGAGGAGTCCCTGCTCCGAGGAACTACAATCTAATTGGTAGGTAGGAAGAACGTACAGAGATAGTAGGAGGGAATTCTGGAAGTGCGTCTGCAGGGGGCCAAGAAGTAACTGTGTCAGCCACACACCCACACTTACCAACCATCGTGGTCAAGCACTGCCATCTACTACACTATAAACCTTCACCTACAGTGTCTGCAGGTCTCGAGGATTGTAAATTCTCCAGGGAAGGGATTTCCTTCCTTATTATCTGAGTTTGTTGCACTTGTATTATCTGAGGACATTGGTGGCACTATATAAATAAAAATATACATACGAGTAAAAAATTTCATTGTTTAAATGGCTCTTCAGGCTAGCTTCCATTTATGTCTCTGTAGGTGTACTGCTTGTAGTTTTAGCTATATATCTGGATTAAACAGAGTAAATATTACCAAAATCTATGGTCTTTCCTCTGCCTCCAATAAACTGAAATACAGAACCTTCAGGGTACTCTGATAAAAGCAGCAGGAGAACAGAAGATACATTCACTGATTGTATATACTTCTCATATTTATACACGACAGTAGCTAAAATTAATATTAAGAAAATCCATTTGCATTGTGATTCTCAAGGCGTCTCTTTCCTGCAGCACAGTGAAATTGAAGAGCAGTGTGGCTCAAGAATTTGTCCTCATTTGACCAGCGGTCAAAGACAAAGCTTTGTTTTGGAGGGAAGATAAAAAAACGTAGTTTCTGTATATGAGTGTTCATGCAGACAGATTTCCTGGAGTTACGACCGCCGCCCCTCTCCCCCACCGTGTCGGTGGTCTTGCGAGCCCCCTCTATTTCCCCCTTCCATGTATTTTTTTTCCCCTCCGTCTTACTCCTTTCTTCCTTACTCACCCCCTCTCACTCTCCCCCCCGCCATCAATTAACCCAATCACTCAATCCATGCCCCCACGCTCTCACATGTATTCCTCGCTTCCGTCTCACTACCTTTTTTCCTCACTCACCCCTCTCACCTCCCCAACTTCACACTCATTCCCTCCCACCTCCCCCTACCAATCCCCCCCCATATATAGATATATATATCTATATATATAGATTATATATATATATAGATCTATAGAGATATACAGTGGTCACAAACACCAAAAAATCTACTCATCGAACAAAAAAATCTGGTCGCCACCTAGTACCACACGTGTGCTGCTTGGGCCAATAGGAGCTCGCCACGATGTTAAATCCACTCGCCAGGGCGTGCAAATGTATAGGTTGTCGAACAACTGGATATATATATCTATATATCTATATATATAACACAACACAGCTGAACCCCATTATAACGCGGTTCTCGGGGTCCACATAAGAGACCGCGTTATTAAACCGGGATCGTGAATGCCGCCACGCCACGCCGGCATCTGCAGCTCTCTCATCTCACTCTCATCAGGCTGCGTCCCACGTGCCGGTGCACATCTCCAAGGTTTTTTTTTTAGGTATAGAACATTCAATGCTTTATTGCTAACGCATACATAACACCTCCCCCCTACACTAATATGTTACCAGTACCATGCAGGAATCTACCCATGACCCATGACCAGCCCTTCATACACCTAGTAGCAATTCTCTAGTTGCCACACCATAGGATGGTGGGAAGTCATGACTATCAACAAACTTAACTTCTACTGCACAATACTATAATTAAAAAAAAAAAAACACACCAAAAAAAATACACTTACCTACTTTGGAGATGGTCTCAGGCAGCAGAGAGCCGGTCCTCTATGGCCACCGGGCCATGGTTCTCAGTCCAGCTGCGGGACTCTCTCACGACTGTCCCACCACGGCGCCTTAGCTTGGCCCGTCTGTCCCGACTTGCTTCCATGCGCCTGTCGATTTAGGGTCGGCGTTGGGACAGTCAGTAAAGGAGGCCAGCCGCTGAGGGATGAGCCTGCCAGAGGTCGTCCCAGCTTCTTTGTCCGGGCCCGGAAGCACTGGTCCCAGCTATCACCCCCTATACGTGGACTGAACTCATTGAAAAGATGACCACATTTAAAGTGACTGTGCAACTATGTAGGTACAATGGGAATTGGCTGGAAGCCAAGAAGACTGACATATTCACAAAAAGAGAATTTTTGACCAGCTACGAGGGACTGTGCATCTCTAATTCCATATAAAGAACGCACGGACAGTGTTGCTTTGAGAAGGTCTGCATGTGTTCTAAGGAAGCCAAGCAGTTGTAAAGTATTACAAAATGGGGTTTTTTGAGCTTGGCTACCAGAATTGCATCTTTACGACAGCAAATAGCCGAGAGAAACATTCTCCCATGGATAAAAACGTGCAAAACAGAGACATATGACACTAGCAATGAGAATGCAGCCAAGATTGAGAGAGCAGGAGGATTTTATTGTGGTATGAACAGGGTGGCTGGAAAACCTTCTTAAAAATTTGCACAGCAGGTAAACTTGATTCTGACATGAAAGCCCAGTTAGATGTCCATGGGTTTAAGTAACAAGAAGGACGTTTAAAAATGCAGTACACATAGAATAATGTTTTTTTTTCCTATAAAAGTATACACTGTATTAATTATTGTGACACACACACCACAACAACACACACACACACACACACACCACAACACACACACAACACCACACACAGTATGGTTAACAAAACTTACCGTTTCAATGCATTTTCTTACATAGTTAATAATCATGACAACTGCTGTATCGTCTACACTCTTTTTACCATAGGTTTTGCTCTCTAGACATCGCAAGGTGGTTAAGAGACACATTAAGTGACCACTTCCGGTCCCCCACACGCTGGTAGAGGCTCCTGATGAAAGAGACAAGCTTGCAAAATGTGTAGAGCACCTTTGGACAAGTTCCCATTCCAGAAAGACCAATAGGGGTCGTACATGGCGTGAAGTCATCCAGGACACAGACAACCTCATTTACAGGAGGGAAACCCACGGGTGGCCGCATGAGGAGATCCGCCAGCGTCTACGTTGGTCAGCAGAAGAAGATCAAGGACTCACCAGCGGTGCCAAGGGTCATTGCAGCCTCAACCTACAGCCGATTTATGGCCTTGAAAATGCAC
This sequence comes from Ascaphus truei, assembly GCA_036426205.1. Taxonomy (NCBI): domain Eukaryota; kingdom Metazoa; phylum Chordata; class Amphibia; order Anura; family Ascaphidae; genus Ascaphus; species Ascaphus truei. The sequence goes on from WSYH01011848.1 coordinate 4,305, forward strand.
TGGTTTCAATAAATAGCTGGTGGGCGAGGTTGTATCATCTTGTCAAGCTCTCCATCCCTTATCTACATATCTTTTGGCAAACATTTTTCCTGCATTGTTGAGTTGAAAAGCCTGTTTTTTAATCTGCAACTTGATGCGCCTCAGCGTTTCTCTCTCCTGTTTATGTACATACATACACACACACGCACAACCGCCTGCGGACCAAGCCATAGACCACACCAATGTCCAGTGACCCTTCTAGTTTCTCCATTCCCATGTGGGAAGTCCGACTTTGGAGGCCATTTAAAGACAAATACACTAAATATACTTTTATGGTCTCATTGTCGGTCAATCATTTTCGTATTGAATTTTATACTTGCTCATCTTTTGTAGGTGGAAAAATTCCATTTAGGTGCACATTAAACTTGGCATTGGCATAGGTGAGGGGAACAGTTGTTTTAGATGACTGACAGGCAGTCACTAAATTTACTAGAATTGTATACTATTTATTGACTCTGTGTGAACAAAATTTTGAAGCGCAGCACTGAAAAGTGCCTGGTATTCTTTTCATCATTCTCCAGAGTGTATGGATAACGGAGTTAAATGTATGCAGGTCTTTATACACAAGTGGTACATAAAGCTTGGCCCCCTGGCAGACGCACTTACAAGTAACTCCCATCCTTACTGTCTCTGTACGTTCTTCCTATTACCCAAATCACAGATTGTAAGCTCTTGGAGCAGGGACTCCATCTTCCTAAATGTACTTTTATGTCATGCAAGCATTCTCCCCTGATATGTTATTTATATTATTTGTTATATTTATGATTGTCACATGTATATCTACTGTAAGCCATATGTACATTCAATGGCGCTCATAAAATACAAGACATACATACATAGCGCTGCGGGTGGCCAGCGTTGTGGGCTCCTAATTTGTTTCTCCTCAGGTCTACCAGGGGCTTGCACTGTAACTGTATATGACATTAATAAGGGAAAAATTTCCCCCTGAATATGAATTACTTGCTTTTTTTAAACCTCCATAAACCTGTAGTATGTATGGATATCTTTATTTACATAGCGCTTCACAGCAGTAAATACACGACAGATATATAATCAACACGTAATTGGAAGAATTGCATCAGACATAAAAGTGACCATTTAGGAAAAGGTAGACCCTCCCCGAAGAGCTCACAATCTTTATTTGTTGATTACAATGGACAGGGACCCACATTTTCTACTTTTAAGTTTGTATAGGTATGTTCAATCACACACAAGAAGAAAATGCAATAAAATATACAGTATGCAAGAGATTATTTATGCATAAGATGTATGCTTTCCCAATGCAGAATGCAAACTAATTGCATAGCGTATATAATACAAAATTTGTATGTAAAAGAGGATCACAAAGAAAGGAGTCAATTCATGCTTCTTGTGCTTTTACGCAACCCAAAGAAGATCGAAACAGAAAAAAAAAGCTCATTCAACGGTGGATAAAGATGAATCCCAAATTAAGGTTCTTTACATGGACAGTCAATAACATTTCTGCAGGAGATGTTGGGTGTGATGGAGTATATGTTTCCAAAGTAGAATATTGCTATGCAGTCCAACAATTATTCAATGTTTCTAACTCCAATGTACGATAGGGTGCAGCAAAACTTTTTTTTGTTCACGCCCCCCTGCCAGCTCTCCCCGGCGTAATTTGAAGTCGCGTTCATTTGACCCGCGCTGTCATGGAAGTGAATAAATAAGAGGACATGGCCGTTGTGCGTTGTTTCCATTAAGGGCTGAGAGGGCGAATGACATTTTTAGAAATAGTGCTGGGCCCATCAGAAGTCAAAATAAATGGGGGGGGGGGGGTTCCGGGGTGGCAATACAGGCGCAGTTCTGCAGTATTTCACCTGGGAAGACCAAGGTGGAAAAACAGACGCTCTCTAGAGAAGAACTGCAGCTTTAAAACATTGTGTGTGTGTCCAGAAACTGCATTACCTTGCACGTCGTTCCATTGCTGGCTCACACAGACCTCAATAAAATTTGTTAGTAGGCTTGGGAATTTAATAAGGTGCTCCCAAGTTAGGGGGACCATATATTTCCCGGGACATATGTTACGCATGCACGATCGCGGGCATGCCTGCATTTAGATATGGAAACACGGGCAATTAGTCAGATCTGGACACCGGGACAGGGGGCAAAAAAAAACAGGACTGTCCTGGCTAAATCGGGATGCCGGTCACCCACCCTACCCTAAGTAAGTGGGATGTGACAGGAGTAATGATTAAAAAGTGTAAAATGATGCATGTTGGAAACTATCCGCAGAGCAGAAGTGGTGGGGCTACAATACTAGTCACTAGAAAAGAAAACTGGATATCAAGTCTGATTACCCTTAAATAGGAGTAACGCTCCCGCCCGGTTCTAGGGAAATTACATTGATGTACTGTGTTTGGCTACACCGAATTCGTCACCATAACTCAGGGGCTGGATTCAGGCGGCGTGGGGGATGTGGTGCAAGCATGGAAAGAATGGACACAGGAATGTTTGTAGTTACAACAGTCTTTTATTCGTGGCCCAGGCACCGGTTTCCATATCTTAAGATATGTTGGTCTCCATTAGCCTTTTCTGGGGTCCTAACTTATGGGGCACTGTCCCTATCTACAACATAATAAAGCTGGGGGGGCCTGGTCTATGCTATTAGCTTTATGAACATCCCTATCTATTCTCCACGCGGCTCCTCTTCCTCTTGTCCTCCGGGAACCTGACTTCAATACCTCCCCTATTTATAGATCCCTTCTGCATCCCCATGGAAAACACAGCGTGGGGCCCAGCACATAGTAGCTCGATATTAACTCCTCACTGAAACCTGGTAGCGGGGGAGGAGGGGATCACTCTATTTTTTATATTTCTTTGTTGTGATGTATCTATTTTTTTATTTGATATAAATCTATGCACGGCTTGATTACTTTATTGAAAACACCAAATTTAATAAGTGACGGGTCGATTGTTTGTTTCTCCCATGACTGATCAGCGATAAGATGACTGCTCCAGGGTTCACAACCTTTAGGGCTGACGTTCAAGATAATCCTTCATCACGTGTAACTGAACAGCTCCAATTATGTAATTCTCTGTATTACTAAGGTATATTTATCGATTGTTACAGTTGTTAGCTCAACTGCTGGGAGACTATTGGCAAACAATGATCCGCAAACAGGAAGTGGTTACAAAGATTCTGCATGCTGGGAGGAGGCTGCCAAATCATGCTCATAGAAATGAAGGGATCGACTCCGATACACAAATCGACCTTCCGCAAATGATCAGGTTGATAAAAAAAGAATTGCTGCAAGTATTAACTGTAGCGGTGCGCAAACGTGGGGGGCGCGGCAGTTATAGAGGTCCCGCGCTCTACCCCAATATTAAATGAAATGCCAGGGGATCCCCGTTCGCGAAGACTCTATAACACACTTACCTTCCCCTTCAGCGACACCAGTCTACAGGTAACCCGGCATCAAATGGAGCCGCCGTGGGGTGTCACAGCGACATGGGTGTGTGAGTGCGGTTGTGCGTGTGTGATATAGTTACATGTTGCCTAAGACAGAGCGTGTTGTGCTCGAACTCGTCAAAAACAAGTACTTCAGAAAGCGCGTGGTGAACACACACAAATCAAATTCAGGAGTATAGATTTAAAAGACCTTTAAGTAAAAACTTTGTAAAATTTTGAGAACCCAAATTCGTGCTTCACCAACCAGATGCGACACAGATTATTTATTCATTTGCACCTCGGATTAATGGGCAGAGGACACACCACAATTGCGAATGCAGCGAGGATCTCCAGCGGGCATGAAAGAGAAAGTCTACACCCAAATTCCAGAGAGACGGAATGCAGAACCAATGCAGCAGTAAAACAGAACCCAGTGCTGGGAGAGGAGGATTTCCGTTTACATGTATTGGATCTTAAAAAGTAGAATTTAAAAATGACTTGTTTGTCAGGTCCCAGTCTCTTTCTTTTTTCGGTTGGCATGCTATCCATAGTACCTACATACAGCTTATTATTTTGCATTTTAAGTTATTTGCAATTGTACGTCTGTGCCTATAACAATTCACCTATGGGCGTAACTTGTTGAGCTTAATTGCCTTAGCCATCATCCTTTAAAAACGTGATTTTTGGGGGAACGACTCTCTGTCTGCAACAATGGGACCTAGCAGAAGGAAAGCTCGGCAAGGACAATGGATGAGGGAACAAAGCCGCCAGCAAGCAAAGAGAAATCTCAAATAATACAGAGGCAATATAATAAATATTAATTACATTATGTACCCTGTCTTCTCCAAGGGCTTGGTCTATTTTCAAGAAATCAAAGAAAAGCCCAGTGGGTGTTTATGATAAATTAGAGCGGAAATATGGACAGTTGCTCCGGTAATATGTATGTCGCAAAACGCTGCGGTTCTTATATGTGAATCGGATCAGCACCTGTTCTTACAGGCGCATAAATAAGATGGGTTTGATCCAGATACTTAATTAAAAATGAATGAACGGTTAACTCATTTGGTGATATTAGCAAAACACTGGAATGCACTAGGAAGTTAGTGTGCATAAGAACAAGTTGGACCAGCATGTGTCTGACCTCAATCGCTTATACAAGTGTTTTTCTTAATTCACCAAGCTTACATATTGGTAGATTACGGACTCCTAAACTCCTGACTAGGGCAGTCCGAAAACGTCCATTATTCATTTTATGCCTCTATATCTTTTTCTTCTTAGTATTATGAATTATTAAAATGCTATTAAAAAAAGTTACACTCAATCAGAGTTAATAGCGAGGTCTCCACTAGGTTTTCATATTCTAATTAACATATGTTGGTTTTGTGGTGTCTCCACGATTCCCACTACTCTTTATAATGCCTAATGGAATAGACGCCACCAAATGAAAAAGAGAATCCACCTTTTGGCCTAGGTGGGGGTAAACATGTTATACTTAAAAGCGATAGCATTGCACCAAGGGCAACTGCTACACTAACCTTGCATCGTATAACAAGAATCCGTTTGGTTTGACCCTCTTCGCCAGATATTCCATTAGTATAGACCCGGCTTGACAAAAAATCCCTAACCTTTGTACTCCAAATTCCATCTCTGACTTGCATGATTAGGAATTGTGTTTAAGAGCAATACTACTTTACAACTTTTATATACATTGTTTTTTATAGGTAAAGTCATGTGGCAATGTTAATCTCATCTTACTTAAACTGACAACTCGTTTGGAGCTCCGTGTATATAAATCTGTCAAAGTCCAGATTGCGCTTGTGATTAAATAATGCGCTTTGTCAGTGTAAATCGAACAGCTACCAGGATTATCTCTTATATTACTATAAGGGCAACATATTATTCACAGTCTGCAGCTCAACACTGCGGGGACATTGGCAATAGAATTACCCCCCAAAGTGACACAGGAAAGTGTTGCAAGATCTTGACACGCTTGGAGGCGGGTTTAAAACTGGATATAAAAATAAAAGGATGCTTTAAACTCATTAAAAACAATGGCATTTAAGGGTTGAATAAGAACAAAAAAGCAACTCACTCTACCTACATACTACAGAGGTTGTTAATGTAATGCGAACACAGCCAAAAATGGATGAAAAATAGAAATCCAGGGGCAGCCACAAATATGTGAATTAATTATTGCAAGCTCTCAACAGACACATGGACAGGATGAAATGCACTATGCGGCGTTCGTGTTGTGGGCAACTTTGTCAAGGATTTTGCAAACACTTGAATGTGCCCACACACGAAAACGCGTAGGTGCCATTTCATTCACGTCCATCTGCTGTTGAGCTTGCAATAAAATTAATTCATATATTTGGGCTGCCCAGGAGTTTCTATTTTTATATTTTGGGCTGTGTTCTGCATTTACCTAAACCTCTGCAGCTATCTGCATTACGGACCGCACAACCTGGATTTTCTGGACTGTCCCGAGAAGTGACGGTAAGTGGCTATAGCTCCATATATTACCTTGTATAATAAATGATATTTAATAATATACCGGACCTGGGAAGAAATGAGTGGCCTTATGCTTGTGGGTGTCAGGTGGGACACCACTGGACACACACCCTTTCCCCCCTGGTATACATCACTACCTGCGCCTCCCCATCTCTAGCCTGGACATGTAGAAACTACAAGGTGAGAAGCAAATCCATTCTGGGTGTACGCTTATACTGAATTCGTCTCGTATTAAATATTCATATTTTATATTTATGTCACGTTCAGTGGATATTTTGATGGCACGTGGATACGCGATTGAAGCACTGCATACATATATTTTTCACCATTTGATTACTTATCTGATTTGAGACACATCACGATTAGATCCAAAGCGCCATTAAGAATAATTATTTTCTTGGCAACTATACATCATATATGTACATTGGACATAATCCAGTCCATGCACATTTTATATTCAAATCCTATAATAGAGTCACGGACTATGAGCCCCAGTTTCATGCAAAACAACTACACTAATGCCACAGAAACTGATGTTATTTATTTTGAAACCCAATAGATTTATAGGTATTGCTGCAAGACAAATCACAGTTGGCCTCTTACTTGTACACACATAATGATGGGTAGAGAGAAATAATCCTGTTGGATATGAGCACATACGTAGGAATGATGTAAACTACTTGATAGGGACGTGGTGTCAAACAAACACTTGCATGTGACGGACATTAATATGAACATTGGGAAATATAAAGTATCAGTGACGGAAAGAAAGTGTGATTAAAAAGTAGTTTTAAATAACAAAATAATTAAAATCCTTAAACTAAGGTCAGGTCAACGGTTTAGTGCGGACATGTAGGGTCAGGTCAGGGAGTTCAAACTAGAGTCTCAAGAGCCGCCATAAGAAGCCGCTTTTATGGTATCCCGTTTCAGTGCTTGACTGAGCCACTGATTGAGACAACTTTTCGTTCGGCTAAACAGGGATATCCATAAAAGCGGCCTCTGGTGGTGCTTGGGACTGAGTGTGAGGACCCCTGGCCAGGGTGGTAGAAGATGGAAGAATCTACCACAAAAATCCTGCGTTGTGTTCAATGGACCAAGGAAGACAGCTGGCGAATCAGCTTGTTCAAATGGCCATGCTTTGTAAATAACAGACCACCATGTTAGGAGAGCGAGCATGGGCGGTAAACCCTAAGGGGAAAAGGCAGGTTTGGGAACTTGTCAGACAGTGAATATAACTTTCCTTTGCTTATATAAACAGAGAGAGTCTCACGAAAATGCAAGACGCTAAATGAGGATGGTCAATATTTCAAATGCCCAACACAGTATGCTGCCAATGTGAGAGAAAATCTTTATGTTAATGTCTTCATCAAGAATTACTTTCTTGGGGGTCTAGCAGGCAAAGATTTCAATTGTCGCTGAATGATGAAAAATAAAAGTCCCCTTGTGTGACATCATATTAGGGGTATGGTGATCATAAAAAGTGAGTTAGCAGTAGAACACAATTAAACTATTATGTGAAAGCAAGTGTAAGTGTAAAAGTCTGGGGGGACAAGAAAGGAAAGAAAAATGGTCCTAGTTCTATTTACTCAAACTTATGACGTAAATTTTGTAAATCCTAAATACATATACAGAAATCTGAAACGCTCCAGTTGCCATGTGTAAGCTGCATGCTGCAGAGCCAGGAAACATGTCAGCTGTTAAGCCAAGTTTTGCTAACAAAAGTGTTAAACAATATAACATACTGTAGCTAAGGTGGACGGACTAAGGTTGTGAGTGTCGACACCTGCTATTAACCCACCAATAATTCACAATATTTTTTTGTATTTATAAAGGTGCGTTTTCTTGTTGTATATCTCCAAACACTGCATTAGAATAAGAGTTATAGTAAGAGGAGAACTATAACTTTTAAACGTTTCCTCGTTTCTCAACAATAGTCATCTAATGACAACATCCTAATAAATTAATGCGAGCGAACCGTTTACCAGTAACCATTTAAGTGTGCAGAAGTCTGTGAATTTATCACACATCTCCCTGCCTACTGCATAAACAATGAAGAAGCAGAGGGTTCTCTTACGCTGAAAACAAAAATGATATTGTTTTAAAATCTAACGTCAAGAGGACAACTTCAAAAGCTTTGAAAATTTACCCTTAAAGGAGTTATAATCTGGCAACTATTGAAAAGAAATAGATAAACAGCAATAGAAGGCAGTCACGGAGAATAAACAGTGTGAAGTTTCTGCTTCCGGTTTAGGGTCTGTTGTTGCCTAAGTCAAGTCTTACAGCCTATTCAAGGCAAGAAGGCTATTAACTGGTATTGGAGCGAGACGTTCCAGGATAGTGGGAAGATACCGTGCGGACGGCGTTCAGATACTTTTAAGGCATTGATCACGCCCATAGACACGCGCAGGCAGTTAGGGGGGCGCATGTGCGCAAGAAATCAGTTTTGAAACATGATTCGTCAGCGTGACACGCAGTACGTGAAACAGTTCGCCAATGAAGGCGAACAAGCTCTTGACGCCCCTAAGGAACCGTCACCACGGCCTGTCCACCATGGACAGGGGAAAGCGCCCCGCTTCCACGCGGGTGACTTCACAGCCTCGGCGTTTGGGCGGAAGGTTACCATGGCCTGGGACAAGGGTGCAATGCAGAAAGATGCGTAGTAGGGGCTAGAAGCCAGCTTGCTTGTAACTCCATGAGCGTTTGTTGTCAAAAACTGAATATCGAGTATGAGATCGGGATGTGTCCAACCTTGAAACGTGTGTGTTCATTTTCTTGAGTATAAAGATTATAATAAGCAGCATCCAGTTGGAGTTCTTCCGCCAGTGACTATCATCATGAACTCACTGGTGTTTTGTTTAGGTGTATCCAGTCTCATGTAATCCCAAAGGGCCTTTCCATGCACGACTCGGCAGATCGCATGCATATTTGACACTGGCCAGAACAAGAGCCCCGAGTTTAAAGCGGTTAAAGGCAACACTTGTCACATCACGAACTGCAATGAATAAAATAATTGTCTCCAAGCAGCTAATGAAAAAGATAAAAAAACAAAAAAAATGGTATACGTTGTTGTGCCGCCTCAGTGCCTCGAAAAAAGATATTGATTTAGCACGAGCAATAGCTATCTATGCAACCAACGTTCTCAACCTGTAGTAATTTGTAATAGCGAACTAGTTTGGGGATTTCACGACAGGCTCTGTCGTGCTTGTTAGCATGGCGCGTTTGCAAGAACTTTAGCGTTTTATCCTATTCAACGTGAGCCGAGGACGTCTCCAGCCAAGGCCAGTTTTAGCCCAGCCTGTCCTCTTAGACAGTGATGCGTTGGCACAAGCCCAACGATCGAATATCAGGAGTAGGAAGAAGTCTTATCTACTCCACTGCAATGCAAGAAGATACGAAGCCGTGGAAAACAACAACCAACCAAACATATGCTTGGTATTCTAAGTGTCACTTCTCCACTGATTCGCTGGCCACGAGGACGGATGTGATAGAGATTCCCATCTACGTACATCTGTATCGTACACAAGAAGCCCTGGTTAATTCTTAGTACATTACTACTGAAGGATGTGGTTAAATATGCCAAACAAGACCATTTGATTTCTACAATGAATTAGATGTGTGTACACATATTAGTTTAGGGTTTAAGAAAATACAACATATAGTATTTAGGTCTAAGGGATAAAGAATAATGATTATACAAAAAAATCCCCGTCGGTATTAAGGCTACATGGATTTCGCAAACATGTTACCAGTCTCTAAAGGGTTAAACCCTTAAAAATCATGATAGATGTCCCAGGATACTAGGTACTTTCTATCTGTTAGGCCAGAAGAAAACAGCCACAGGGTAAATGTGCTCCATTACCCAAGCTTTTCACAGTTGCTGAATATGGTGATGGGAAATCCAGCCCAGAGTTGGATGTTCTAGGCGTCCCTATCTCACCATGTCCTGTTCGTTGGGAAAGCAGTATTTAAGCCTTGATATCTCGCTGTCTCTTTCTAGAGCCCTGGGCTGTGGTCCAGCAGCAAGACAGTGGAGGACATCCCCCTGCAAGGTAAAAAACCTTCCTTCTATACTGCTTATGTGAATTTCGGGTTCATGTAGTAACAGACGCGGAAAGCCACCCACCCAACCAAGTTAGGGAAATCTCTATGTTTGATCGGGGTGCCTCCAATTGTGCAGGGATTTGTATTTTGTATCTCCAGTTAAAGTGTTGCTCAGTCCCACGATGCGGACATAATAAGCAGGGCAGAAGCCTGAGTGAACAAATTTTGTAGTAACGTGTCGCTCTATCTGGTTACCCTGAAAGACATAGTTATAGCGAACCCGACGGCAGGAGCAACCCATAATGGGAGCCGTTGTGTCAATCATACGCATACATTAGGATTTTTTGGACTAATCTTTTATGTATCTTGATTAAATGAGGGCCACAAAAATGTTAGGAAGATTATCAAGTGGAATATAACAGTGAAAGGGTAATAACGTGCCAAATCTGCCTGGTTCGCCCAGAGCGCATTCCGTCCAATCCAGTTGTAAGGCTACGTAGGAATACTACGTACCGACCAGAAGGAGCCTAACCAAGCAGTGTTGTAGAAGGGAATGGCACTTTAGGCATTTCTTTAGTTGCTGAGGCGTAAAGACTCCCCTATGATAAGTGAACACATCTTGTGGAGGGAATAGAAACATTGGAAAGACATAGAGAGTGAGGTTATGCTCTGAAATTAGGGCCATACAGGCACTATTGTATGCAGCAGCAGCTGGGTAGTGGCACTTGACCTGTATGTGAAGTGGAGAGGACATAGGTCAGAGAAATCTGCACTCGTTACCTCTTCATGCCTAATGCACGTGTCACACAGCAATCACAAAGCATCCAAGTATTTACAGAAATGTGAAGCAAAAAAAAAGATAAAGATAGTTGAAAATGTACTAAACGCTGAACAAACAAAAACAATGGTTCGAACAACTATAGAACTGATACTACCCCTTGCAGCTTGTTTGGGTCTCCTCAACGGGAGACAATGATCGCAGGAGGATTTGTGAGAAGGAAACCTACAGCGACAGGAGAGATAGCACAGAAAACACAGTGTATTCTGTAACTGGTAATGGAAGTCTGCTCTCGTGCTCTTACATTGCAAGATTTATGTCACAATTCGGGCAGAATCCTTGGTTCACTTTCGTCTTAGAGAAAAAGAATAACGATAAACTGCTGTGGCCGACAGTGACTCCAAGCTTGCGTGTTTAACTTTCTAAACACACACTTTCTGCATCAGGACATCCTAGACTCGAGTCCTTCTCTATTTTAGTGTGATGTGTAGTACAGTACCCTATGGTTATTTATATAGCGCCATCAAGTACGCAGCCCTTTACAAATTAACTAAATGGCATAGGGAGATAATTACCAAGTCTCACATGTGTGAAAAAATGGGTTAGAATTCTCCGAGGCTGCCCTGCATAAGCTACAATCTAAATGAATATGGGAGACTCACAGAATACAACATGGGAGCAACAGTGCAGTCATTTCCGTTCTTCCTTACCATTAACTAGGCATAAGGCCTCGGCCAGGTAGGGAAACGGGCACGTGTGCCCCGTGCGCCGCGCCCTGCTGCGGCGGGCAATTCGTGGCCGGCTAGGTGCGCGTTGTGTACTGGGGTCCCTTATTGGGCGAACCCGCTCACGTGACGCACGTGGAGCAGGCAAAACCAAATTTGCTTGTCGCGCACAGAAGCGCGCCGCTCACCGCTGGCACACACATTGTCGCAAATGTGTCTCCCTCGTGGCGGGCACGCCGCTCAGTGCCACCCTGGCCGAGGCTGAGGTGCCATATGTAATTTGATTAAAGAGTATTTTTAACTCAATCAACATTTTCTTCTACTTGATTGAGGCATTCATTGGGGTATCATCTTGTTTGAGTTTCTGGGTGGCATAGTAGTAAGCACGTGCTGCTCCCTAAGAAAACTTCTAGTACCAGGCCATTCACCTTATGGCCCATTCAAGTCAGGATGTACATAGGCAACGCTATAGTAAATATGAGCCTATGTGTAATGGATCCATCCAACTATGGAGTGAATAACAATTCGCTTTGGGTCAGAGGTGGAACAGTAATGGAACAAACAATAGAAGCTCAACACAACACATGATGCGCCTCTCAAAAGTAATGACATTATGCCCACTGGTGCTTGCACCCACAATGCAAAAACCATTGTCGTCAAACTGGTTTGACATGGTGTACTGGGAGCCAACAAGTAGTCTTCCAAGTCAGTGTTCTGTCATACACCTACAGTTACACTTGTCACTGGTGATATGAATGATGACAAGGTCCCACACAACCTCCCTTCTCAAAATACGGAGAGCTAGTCTTACTGCATGACTTCCAATGGGGACCATTTTAAGCGGGTTGATGCCTATTTCTTAATCAGCAGACCCAGGAGGTCATACAGAGCATGCAGCTTGCCCTATCACCACCTGTGTACTTCAAACATTAGACCATATCACGACGGAATCCCCACCAATACCCCAATCGAGATAATACACATAATATGCTGATCCTAAAGTAAACAGAACAAAAATACTGAATTTACAAAGACCTCTCGGCACATAATTCAGGTGTGGGTAAACACACACATTTTCTATCCGAGTGTCAAATCTAGAAGAGAACATGATACACAACCAAGAGACTTTGCTCCTCAATATACCTACGGAAACGCTCTGAAACGTCTCTCCCGAGGCCGGCAACAATGTTACTTTGTTTTTTCAAATGTCAGCCCACCTTTACAGTTTAACTCCCATCAGGTTATTTGATTCTTCCCCCAAAATTTATACGTTTAAAGACTTGCTCTTAACCTTTCGTGTGCCGTGAGGGTCCGGAGGGCTGGAGTGCTACGTGGACCGTTTGCGTACTTCTGGTCATGTTGATCATGGCCCTGAATTTTAACCAAAATTTTTTTTTTTTAAGCGGAGGCAGAGAGGGCTCCACTTCCATTGGTGGCCACTCCTGTTCTTGCCGGTAGCTTATCACCCCCCTAGAAAAAGAACAAGACGCCCAGAGCGTACAGTGCCCATGGAATGTCATGGGGCTCTGGCCAGCCGGGAACCATGCCGGGACAGGGAACATCCCGGGAACCATGCGGGTAACCATGCCGTACCAGGTGGCTCATTAGGGCCCAGTTATGATTAATTGTTGTTGGAGTATTAAAGACATAGTCTGCAAAGTGGTAACAGTCATTGGCAGGAGATGCTGCTATATTCACACGCTGCTTTCCGTGGAACTCACTTACTAATCGCCTCGCTCTCCAACATCTTATAAAGTGAGCATTTTTAGAGACTAGAAAGGCTTAAGAATAAAAAAGTTGAACAACAAAAATGATCCATTGAAATACTGAGTGACATATCGAAAAAAATGTTTTCTTTTTTTTTCTTTTTTTACTTTTTCTCCCATTAGAAAACAATGGCGTGCGTGCTGGATTACGTATAACTAATTAACTTTTCCTTTTACATGAATTCCCCCACCCCCCACCGATCAGGGTCCCTAAGGGGCAGAAACCATGTATTGCTAGCTTCGACTCCCCCGGTTGTATTTATTGTCCGTGTGTGTGCAGGGTGAAAGTCAAGAAGATGGGCTGCCGGTCGTGACACCTTGGAAGTCGCAACTGTGTTCCCTGAGTTTAACCTTTGGTGTGCCAGAGTGCCCACCGGCATATTAATCCGGAAAAAAGTAGGTGTACTCCCCCTTCTACTCCCCCCCCACCCCCCCCCCACCCACCCCCTGGAAAACATACTTAGCAGTCGTAAGAGTAGGACGTAGCAGCTACCACGCCCTGCCCCGTGGAGGGCCAGCAAACCCTACGGACGTAGCCATACGACCGAAGGGTTGTCAATGTTGTGGTGCGGATCTGACTGCTAGGAACGGATTTAAATCGTCGTTACGGTCCTTGTCAGGAAGTCGTGGGGGTGCTGGGTCTGTGCTTACTTCACGAATAGATACAGTATCAGCCACAAGGATACTCATGCCAAAACATTTAGGGGTGCTTCTGTGCATCTATCATTATTCGGAACATCTGCCACTTATAAACTTGATGGAGTGGTGTGTGTAAATAATCAGAACTGTATTTTTGGACAGCGTGGTGGTCCCGGGGGAGGGTTGGGTTCTGATCAGACACAATATTGCTCTATACGTACCCCACCTATGGAGGTCTCTAGGTGTAAAGAAACACTACTGTTTTTTTTTGCATTATTATTGCCTTCTAACTACGTGTAGGGAACACCTTTTTGTTGACAGGGACAAGGGCAAGTACAGTAACCTGGTATCTGTGATCTAAATGGAACGGCCCAGAAGAATAACAGGGGCCAGGTGCCAGAACGTTACGTTGCCCCCGTGTATTCCCGTTTCCCCTTCCCCTTGTCTCTCTCTCCTGTCTATTCCATCTGTGTTTCCCTCCCCCTACATCTAGGGTTTTTCATTTTTATGTACTTGCAACATGTGTATGTATTTTTGATTTTCAAACTTGCAGGTCTTTTCCTCTCACAGCAGTGGTAGAGGTTCGCGTGGTTCAGCTTGGCTGCAGATCACTCAGCTGTTGCAGAGGCACGCCTGGATCACTCAGCTGTTGCTGCTTTTGCTTCACAATTTCTTTCCTCCTAATTACTAACTTCAATGTGTTTTCCTACCAGGGAAATCATTTCTTTTGTGGAAAAAATATTTTCGTTAACCTCTTGCATGCAATCCACAATGCCTAGTCCCGCCCCCCTCCCCCCGGATTTTAAAAATGGCAGTGCTTCTGCTCATATGGATTCCAATCCGGAGATATTCCCAGGACAGTATCAGGGTGTGGATAGGTGGGTTAATAAACCCTATTGTGACTATATATCTCTATATTTGTCTTTATTATTGTAGTGATCGTTAGGAGCTCGTTATAGTATTTTAGTGGCAAGAGAGCCAACACTATCTTCTAATGCTAATACTGTGGCCTCTTTCTAGTTTGTGTTAATGTGCTTCAGTGGAACACTCGAATGTGGGAAAACAGCATTGATAAGAATGGATCAGAGATGGGAGGCTAGTCTCAAGGTCAGGATGGGTGATGGTAATGTATATTGGCTGGGTATTGCACGTACATCAAATATAAAATCACACAGCATGACATGTTTGGGACATGTTACCCATCTGTAGACAGCCGATCACTCTCGCAATGCAGAACTTGCAGGTCTTTTCCTCTCACAGCAGTGGTAGAGGTAGCGTGGTTCAGCTTGGCTGCAGATCACTCAGCTGTTGCAGAGAGGCACGCCTGGATCACTCAGCTGTTGCAGAGGCACGCCTGGATCACTCAGCTGTTGCAGAGGCACGCCTGGATCAGCTTACTGGTGGGGATCCCTCCTAGTACCTGGCAAGTCACTGCAGACATTGGCGGAGCTCCTTCACTTCCTGACACGTGCACGTGCACAGTGGCGTCTGACGTCATCAGCTGGGTCCGGTAGTGTCTCAGTGTCTTTGTTCCTTCTCGTTAGATGGCGCCAAAACCGGCGAAAAGGCAGAGGGAACAGGTCCCCAGCAAAAAGTGTGATAGAGAATACCCCAATGGGTATATAGAGCATAAGTAGGGAATGCGCCCACTCCTACGCGTTTCGTTATGGAAAAACTTCTTCAGGGAATATTCTCAATAACTGAAAACGCGTGCCTCTGCAACAGCTGAGTGATCAGGGTGCCTCT
>WSYH01011849.1:0-19958 GCA_036426205.1 Ascaphus truei
CTGGTGGGCTATGCCAAGATCAAGATCCAGGTTTAGAAGTCTTGTTCCCCTTTGGTCTTGCTGTCAGCCTGCAGTCTTTTGCAGCTAAAGACAGCTGTTGTTACCCAGGTCAGCCAGTTGTGGACTAAAGGAACTTTGGTCTGTCCTTCCGGGGTCAGCTCAAAGAGTGAGCTAGGGATCCTCTTCCTGTCTGGGAACAGGCTTTTTCGATAGTTATGATTAGGAGGGTGGAGTTGGTGGATTGCTGGCATGCCAATTACCAGCACACTGCTGGATTAGAGGCAAGTTTATAACAGGGATACCATCCCTGTTACAGTCAGGATTGAAATCTATATGCAAACGTAATATCCAACATATTGTATCTGTATGCCAACTTAGTATATCCAAACACCTGTGTGTTTGTGAACACAACTGGCACTGATTAGCTGATATTACAGAAGAAGGTTGAAAAGTCAGGTTGTGCATACCTGAAATTAATTATGCCAAAAGTACTGTATATGCTAGCACAGAAGTACTGTAATGTCAACTGTGTTAATCCAATTGACACTGCTTGGGCTGGCATACTATTACTAGTAGGAAGAGAGGAGGTAGAGGCAGGCACTGCACAACTTGTACAGTGAGAAGGGCCGAACTGCTCCAAGGAAAAACGTTTGGGGCAGCACCAGTAAAACAATCATCATCATCCTCATATTACCCAGAACCCATCATACTCATATATTACCCTAGAACCCTTATAATCCTCATCTCCCCCAAAAACCCTCAATCATCAACCTTTGAAAGGACTCCCCATCGATCTCTCATACCCCATCTTCACCATACAAATATACCCCCCTGCACACCACACACATCCCATCCCCTGACACCCACATTCTCTCTCCCCCCCCTGCACCACCACATCTCTTCCCCCCCTGGCAACCCACACCTCTCTTCCCCCCCTGCACCGCACACCTCATGCACCCCTGCACCTCACCACCGGTCCTCCCCCCCTGCACCCACACCTCTCTCCCCCCCTGCACCCTCACCTCTCTCCCCCCCTGCCACCGCACACCTCTCTCCCCCCTGCACCCTCACACCTCTCTCCCCCCCTGCCACTCACACCTCTACTCCCCCCATGCACCGCACACTATATCCCCCTGCACCTCACACCTCTATCCCCACCCTGCACCCACACCTCTCTCCCCCCTGCAACCTCACACCTCTCTCCCCATGCACCTCACACCTCGCTCCCCCCGGCACCTCACATCTCTCTCCCCCCTGCCAACTCAAACCTCTGTCCCCCCCTGCCTCACACCCTCTCCACCCCCCTGCACCTCACCACCTCTCTCCCCCCCTGCACCTCACACCTATCCCCCCCCTGCACCTCACATTCTCTCCCCCGGCACTCAAGATCTCTCCCCCAACCATTTAAGAAGCCACAACCCATTTTTAGCAGGCCTCCCCCAACCCATGTTCGCAGGCCCCCCAACACCCATTTCAGCAGCCCCCCAACCTTTCTGCAGCCCCCAAACCCATTTCAGCAGACCCCCAGACCCATTTCAGGAGCCCCCCCAAACCTCATGAATGAACTACCCCCCCCAATGTTACATATGGCGGGCGGCCAGCAGCAGAGGTGGTGGGGCTGGCAACAGAATGGCGGCAGGGAGAAGCGCGAGGGATGAGCGGTCTAGCAGCAGACCCGGAATTACAGGTAGCGCTACATGCTAGAGCAGGAGAGGGGGGGAGCGCTGTCACACACGATGGAGGCGCGCCATACTAGAGGCAGGCTCCTTCTTCCCTACCGGGAGGGGGGGGTGAAGTAGGGGGGGTTGGAGGGACCGTCGCGGGCCGCACAGGCGCAATTGCGGTAAGCGGGACGTATGTGTGCAAGGCCTGGAGTTAGAAGACACTCAGACCAGTGGGTGGTATATATATGTACCTATACATAAATAAACAACGTGGGACCCTAAAATGCGAAGACTATTCAGAAGCTTCAGACAATCAAAGAAGATGGAGAGAAGTATGCTGAATATTACCTGGAGAGCAGGAAAAATAATAAATGGGCTGAAAGCAAACAAAAGTGACATACACAAGGGTGAAGGATTAAATGGCAGTGGCAGTGGTTAGAAGGTCACAGACGAAATGACATTGTGGACAAAGATCGTGTAATGAACTAGAGGTAAATCTAAAGACCAACACGAATGACCAAGTAAGATGGGAGGATGATCGGAACTAGTGGAGCAACTGGTGGAAGAGAGGTTGCAACCGCAGTACCTGGAAGACATTGGTGAGGCTTAATCAACAGTGGCTATGAGCGCCTCTTAGGATGATGATGAATATAAAACACCATAGATGAACTAATGGGGGGTAATTAACCCTCTCTGCACAATGTAGTTTAGTAGATTGTTGACCTGCCAGTCTCTTTGACCTTTTCTTTCTCTGATCTCCAGTATATATGTTTGTGTAGCCCTCTCTGGGTAATAATAATTAATGCATTAGATTAACAGCCTTAATGTGTTAACGGTGTGGGCTTCTCAGGTAAATTCGTTCCCCATCATGTGCTGTATGATCGCCACTTCTCAGTATGTTGTTACAGTTGATGTCAGAAGAAAGAAGATGGGAGGATATATGAGCTCCCCCCCCCCCCCCAAATGTTCTCGAATAAGGTTCAATGAGGTTGCAGTTGGAGGGGACTCAAACGTGTCTTCAGGTGTGGCAGGAAACTAAACTCGCCTGCTTTGAGGGTGGTGAGAAAACATTGTGAGTTTTTTATTAAGGAGTTAGCCTTCTTCTGCTGTTTTTCGAAGCTTACAAGATACCCCCAAGGGCGAGTTGCAACAAAATTGCGGATTTTTGTTTCTTCCCACATGGATGGCACAGCCGGAATGAAAAACGCTTGTAAAAAGTTTTTTTCGTACGTTGGACATGTGAAAAAAGGGCTTACAGAATAAAGCGCAAACATGCAAATATTGCTTTGTAAAGTGTATTAGATCAGGGTTCCGCAAAGTTTTTTTTTTGCGCCCACATGCCCCTGATTGCGCACCCCTTTTACCTTCTCGCCAGCATCGGCTCGTCATTTGACATCACATCATTGTGACATCGTTGCTGACCCGCAGCGTCACTTCGAAGCCGCGTGTTGTCATGGTGACGCGTCGCCAGAAAACCGACTGGAGACAGGTAAAACAAGGCGTTTACGAGGCTTGTGCGGCTCCCACGGCATTAATTAAAAATGTTGTGGGGAAGAGCAGGTTTTCGGTAGCGCCGCGACCCCTACTTTTGATGCGTAAAGTCACATTCGAGAGCTACTAGAAAAGCCCCTCAGAACTCTTATGTTAGGTTTAAAAGATAATCCTATTAAGTCACTGGGGCATGCAGTAATTAGGGAATTCTTATGAAACGAATATAAGTATATTTATGTTGAAAAAACAGTAATCCGAATATTCCAATTTGCACAAGTGCACCAATACACTAGATAAGACCAGTCTAGGGAGACACACCAGCCTGTGGCATAGATCAATAGGATATTTGTTTTTGCATGCTTAAATTGGAAATAAATGGTTTCCAGAAGCTGAGAGTGTTAATTTGAGCTATGGGAACCCTCCGCCTTCCCCTGTTTCCCCAGTAAAGGGATGGTACTGGGGCAACGTTGGAGGTAGGTATTTTGGGAAGCAGGGGGCTAATGTGGATTCAGGACGGAGATTCTGCCTCACCACGTACGTAAAAAATTGGTTTTTTTAAGTGACCACACCCGTTAAATAAGGCATTTGGAATATGATGATAACGTTTAAAACTTAGTTGTCAACTTTCGCCTGCCTACGAGATGCAAACTTATTTACTTTATTTGTTTACAGATTTAAATGAAGGAAACATGTATCTGTGGGTTCTCTTGACATACAGAGCTTATTTGTACTCCTCTATCAAACAAAGATGGCTTCATGTGTTGTAACATTTTTTGACTGATGAGAGTTCTTTTCTTACAATTCAGTTTTATTGTTTTTTTTTAACGAGATATTAGGATATTAGATTTCTTTTAACATTGTTTATGTGTTTGATAAGTCGTTCTATTTCCAGACATTGTGGAACTGCAAAAGGAGCAAAAGTTTGCATCTTCCTACAACTAAAACTATTTATGGTTAGTGGGATTGCGTCATGTGTTGGGAGATTGGGAGCCATTAGATATATTTTTTCTAGTACAGATGTTTCATTGTTGATCTTAATTTGGGGTTGTAATTTGGATGATCTGTTAAATGTGCGGATTGGATGATAAAATCGATATAATTTAAAGTTTACTTGTATACCTCATTCCACTAAATTAGATTTTTGGGATATGTGTGTAGCTTGGAAGTGATTGATTTTCTTTTATACAGAGAGATATTAGAAACCCCTATGCAGGAATAGTCTTTTGAAGGCAGGACAAGTTGTCATTTTACATCCCGATTAAAAAATCCCGGGAGGTCAATTTCATGTGAGAAACCACAGATTGGGGGTACTTCCTCTCTACGAGCACCAAACATGAAACGAGAGATTGAAGGATTTTTATTATTTTTTTTTCGTTTTTTAGAACTGTTTGTAAGTAGGACCATAAAACTACCTTTTTATGTCAACATAAGGCTCTGGTCAGATCTATTTTTAATTTGAAAATATTGGAAGGGGTCGCAAATTGATATAAACAATGTAGTCATAGGTTGGCACTAGCTATAGTTCAGAATTTGGCCTTGATGAAGATTTGCCCAAGTTATCTCTGAGGCTAATGATATGTAATCCATGAAAAGCTCCAAACATAAGGTATTTTAACCACCACATATTTTCTTTTGGGGGATTTTCACGTTAAACATTAGGCTCACAGAAGTATGGATAGAAAATGTTATCTGACTCTTCATTTGGAGAAGATCTATTAAAGATGGTCATTTTTTAATAGTTTTCTCGTTCCTTTTAATTTAACAAAATATCTTCTAATCTTTGTATTTTTGATAGGTTACATAATTCAGAGATCATGTTCTGCTTTATTTTTCTTGAACCAGTAAGTTACATTTACCGCTCAGGGCCAGATTCGCAGAGGCTCTGTTAACTTCAGACAGGTGCATTGAATGACATATATCTGTAGAGCCTGAACTAAGGTTTGCTGAGAGGAGCATCCACAAGTATTCTTATATTTCCCCCAAATTAAATTTAGATAGCACGTGGAGTGACACCTATGTACAAAAAGGAGTACACCTGGAAATATGCTAATTAACTCATTCCAAATACTTGCATATCAGCAATTTCCCAAGGTATTTCAGGTGGGTCCGTTTTGTGCACGCGTCTCTCCATGTGTGTTCTAAGTGACAATGGGGAAGGATAGAATGGCACTTGGGTCTCTAGTAAAATAGGTCTATCTTTATTCCTTTCCTCTCTCCCCCCCCCCCCCCCTCCCTGAGACACTCGCGTTGTCTGATGTTAACTATGCTAATGAGATAAAGAAGACTGGGGTTGGTTTTTTAACAAAACCTTTGGATATGCCTTGAAACTCAGGAAAATAACGTCCGCTAGTAATTAGGTAAATGATAAGGGTATGCAATGGAGACCTTTTTTTAGGGGAAATTAAAATAAGGCTATGGCGGCCTGTCCCTTTAACCACATTAAAACATATTGAAAAACAACAAACGCCTATACTTGTTAAAGGCTAACTACTTCCCCAGCCCTTCTCCAGGGTCTGGGAGGGGATAATCCCATTACCACATTATTACCCAAAGTCTCAAGAGCTACCTTAAAGCAGGTGGCCTTTATGACAGTCTCTGGTAAGGTTCCTGGGTCCCGTGTCCAGGAATATAGGTCTTGGGTGTCTGATCTCAGCAGAGCCTTCTGCTCAAACCATCTTTCCTCTTGTCAGACCCTTGTGTACTGAGGGAAATCGTACCCTCCCTGGTCCTGAGGAGGCTTTTTTGGACACCTGTAATCAGCCAGGGTGGTGTTGGTAATTGTCTACCAGCAGTTAACCACTACACGCTGGATTAGAGGAACATTCTGAAAAAGGGATAAGGTCCCTGGTACAGTAACTAGTGTTATTGCCCTGATTGACTAAGCTTAGTGAGTTCTGGCCCTACTGTGTGGCATACAAGTTTTAGAAATGTAATATGTCTCTCCATAAAGGTACTTGTGTTTTCTGGACCAATGCAGTAAAGTCAGGTGTTACACTAATGTACAAAAAAGAAAAATAGAAAATTATTTGTACAACACAGGTAAGAATCGCAAAGTCATCTAAAATAAACCACATGCTGCAAATGTGAGATGTTCAACTTAAAAGCCATTTAAGATGTGTTATTTTTTTGCCTCTGATGATGTAGTGCTAACACCGATATGAGTCGACTAAATCAAAGGTATTACAGTTCGAGTTCATTTCATGTACATCAGCCAAAATCAAAGCATTTAGAAATCTTATACCAAAGCAAATGTCCAGTCACTTCTTAAAATGTCAGTTAACTTAAAGTTGGTAATTAAAAAATGTCAATCATAAGTAGAATTTAAGCCTGAAAATATGATAATTGTTTCTTGTTATTTGTGAAAGTCAGTACAAATGTAATACTCAATTTGTCAAGAATCTCCTAGTAAAGATAAGACGAACGAAACAGCATAAAAATATTGTACTGTATCTGCTCTCCCTCCCGAGTTTGCAGTGAGAGATAGAAGGCCTGGAAAGATCTAGAGAGAAGAGGGGAGAAATGAAACGTAAATTCATCATATTTGAAGGAGAGTGGAGGGACACACTCAATGCCTCAAACGGTGTTCTCCCAACTGCATTAATATAACTTGAAAAAACTGATGCGAGATGGGGCACATGTTCAGCACCTAGGGTCATGGTCATATGAGACGCGAAGCGTACCAGGGGAAGAAAACCCATTTAAGCGCCCTTTACTTAAATCGGACCCCGATAAAGCGCAAAAAGCTCAATAACATAGAAGCCTTAGATGGCAATATATAACCATAGGCCCAAAAAAACACTATTGATGAGTCAATACCGCTCGGAAGATGCGCTACAACATGGGCCAGACTGAACATAAAGGTACCTTAATACTTTATATGAGCCATTAGAAAGAAGTCATGATGCCTGTGGCAACTGAGGAAAGACTTAAGATAGTCTCAAATGCCGTGGGGTGAGTGGGAACCACGGATAGAGTAACTCACTCAACTTTCAGCAATGAAATGCTAACTGTGAAATGAAAACTTCAGCGTAAGCTCTCCTCTTTCAAAGAAAGCATTGAGTGTGGAGAACCTTTGAGATGTAGAGAATCTCTGCATCAGAAGTATCCCAGACGTGAAGAAAGGCCCGAACAGGCTAGATGCATACGTAAAGACGTTTAAGAGCCACCTACCTAACATAACCTGGTGAGCACATGATGCGTGGATCCAGTCACAAAGCACGGGCCGAGCCTATGGGAAAGCAACCAACCTTAAGATGCTCTCATCCTCCTGCCACAGTACTACTATGTAGATGGAGGCTTTCCTGAGGCAACCCTGGGAGGCACCTAACCTTGACCATGGAAGCTTACCTTGCAAGTTCTCCCTGCAACGGGCACTAGCAAACTCTGACTAGACAGATGGAGTGAAGCCCATCACTCAAATCTCTGAAGAACAAAATTAAATACTGAGGAGTTTCTGTTTAAACTGCTAGTGAATGCGAGAAATCAGGTCACAGTAATTTGCAGCCTTCAGAGGGCATCAATTCCTGGAAAGCAAGGCCCTACCAACTCCCACGATATGCTCCAGGAGATCTGCCCCACCGAAAGGGTGCAGGGCAGTCACGAAAACATTTGGCAGAGACACCGCAAGGCAAGAAGTAGCCTAAACAGCCAACAGAAGGGCCAAACTAGACAATTATTCCCCATTGGACTTGAGGCTGGAGTGTCGTTCATGCCGATAACCAACCCCAAGGGGAGACCCTAGATCCCCCTGGAAAGGGGCTAGAATTTAAAATCGTTTACCCTGTTAAATCCCCCCTATTAATGAGTCCTGGAAAGGGCACTTACTGTAAAGTTGAATGGCCTATAACTTACTAGCTCCTATACTGCAAATAATAATAGGTAAATGAGGCCTGCTGACAAGTTTCTGACTCATTCCTAACTTGTGTTCATTTAAGTAAAATACTGTATTTACTAGTTACATATATTTATGAAGTGGATTAGTCATCTCCTGACCTAAGTGAGGTTAACTATTCACAACAAGACTAGCTTTCGCATGTTCAGAACTATCCGGGTTTCACAGGTGGTGACAATCTCTCCCTTTTTTTCTCTCCTTTCTATAGCATTGTTGTAAATTGATTCACATCCCTATGTTAATGCTCTTGCACAATGTAATGAGGGTTCCCATTCACTTAAATGAGATAAAGTCCCTCTATTTGTTTTGGTATCCCCATTCTTGCTATCAAATAGATTGAAGGGTCAAGGGGAAGAGGTAGCTATGAGTAGCAAAGACAAACAGAGTACCCAAGGAAACGATAGGGTAGAGACAGGGTGGAAAACTAGCCATTTAATGTCGGCAAAATTCTGCCCTGCTTCTTACAAATACGGTACGTGGTTGAGGGTGAGACCCATGGCAACAGCTTTAAAGAGAGTTTATCATCTATTTGAAACAGTGTCCCTCCCCTCCCCCATATATTTCTGAAACCATCTGCATATATATACTGTGTTTTTCTTGTAACATTCTAAGCACTGTACCACTTTGGTAGTATAATTGAATGTAATAATCTCCTTGGGATCTAAGGCTAAAGGCCCAGGGCACATGGCATGTGGTGCTGGGGCGCTTGTTCCCGAATCAGGGTGCCCAGAATGACTTCTTTTCAACTGCTGACGCGGGTAGACGCCAGACTTCACTGGGGTTGTTCGCCTCTTGACTAGTGTTGTGTGTACGCCGCCGTGACTGTGGCCTAATACAAATTCGTCTGTCTTTTGGCAAAGGCGGTCGTCATCGCGAGTACAGCTACTGGAACCGGCCCCATAGAGGGCCATACCCTTGTGGTCACCAGCACGCTGTAAGCTGCTGCCACGGGGAACAAAGACTAATGTGAGCTTGCCATTTTGAAGAGAGTAACCAGCATTTTCAGACACATTTTGCAACAATAGATTTCTGATGTGTTAATTGCAGATTTTTCTTCATAAATGGCCCAAAACGCTCTGCATGTAATGTCTGGAACTATTTTTGGGTGGCAGAGATTTTAAGGTGATATTGTGACTGATTGACGGGAGATATATTTCATTTTAGGCTCTGAGGGGGAATTAATGAGTTGGTTAGATAGTTGTGTTACAGTAGGAACCCTTGTACATAAACCAAGTCACGTGCTCCCAGCTTTGCTGTGTGTCATAGACAGCAATCTAGCAAAAAATTCAAAATTGATTCAATTAGAAACAAATCAACTTATAAGCATTAAGAAATTTGGTAGACAAAAATAACATATTAAAAAACGCCATGACGTCAGACACCAAAATGTTGGACCGCCGGACATGATTTCAACGTGGGCCAGTGCCAATTTATGACAGGCTTACCCACACTCCATTAGATTTGACAAAGAGCACTTTTGCAGCCAGAAAGTTTTCCTTCCTAAGGTGTCAGCCTGGAACTTAACTTATTTTTACTGGTGAGATTTTATCATTTG
This sequence comes from Ascaphus truei, assembly GCA_036426205.1. Lineage (NCBI taxonomy): Eukaryota > Metazoa > Chordata > Amphibia > Anura > Ascaphidae > Ascaphus > Ascaphus truei. The sequence goes on from WSYH01011849.1 coordinate 9,602, forward strand.
TTATTTTTCTCTGTCCATACCAAATTTCTGATTTATGTACTTGTATACTACAAAAGACAAAAATATCCAATGCACATCCACCATGTGACAAAATACAGTTAACATACTCCAATTGTTCATTTTCTCATGAGTAAGGGTCATTTAGTTGAAAACCCTTTTGGCCAAAGCGGTTACATGTCTTGCTATACTTACATCAGCACCTGTTTCTCCCCCCCCCCACCCTTAGCGGGGATATGGGCAAGCTACATGGTGTGTAACTATGTGTGCTCTTAGCTCACCTGCGTCTACAGGAGGTCTGAGGGTCCGATGGTGGGTGTATGGGAGCACGCAAACGGGACAGGGTGTGGTTGAGGCCTCTAGGGGTGCAAGCGCCTTCATCCCATTAGGATCCTGGCGTAGTCAGGATTGTCCCCACTGCACATTTACTCTCTCCAGGACCAAACCACAGGCAGATTCATGATGGTACAACTGGTCCTTAATTCCTCCTCCAAATTTCCCCCTGGAACGAGGACCCTGGAGCTTGAGGACCCCAAGTAGTGCGTCCTCAATGCCCGTCACCCCCTTACGGGCCACGGGAATCCATTCGCACTCAATAAGGGAGGAAGACCACGCACAATTGGGGAGTGCCTGCTTTTTTACCCGGGGGAGGATCTGTAACCCTGCCCCTAACAGAGCAGATCCAGGTACGAGAGATCACACATGGCTTGGACCACATCAGTAACTACCCAGGTATAACAATCCCAATTTGCCGTAGTCTGCCCCTGGATTTGATAAGAAAGAAGAGTAGGGGAGCGCACAAGAACAAAGAAAAGGAAACCTTAAGAAATAAAATAACCACAATGAATGGTATTAGTCACAGCCCATGGCTTAGTGACACAGAAAACTTCCACCCAAACACAGGGAATGGCCAGAAGTTGTGGGGAATTACACCAAGAACAAAATATAATAAAGACTCACACGGCATGTGTGAATCTGTGCCGCACAGGTATCTTTATCACCGATTGTAATGGCATTGCGTCTCTCTGGTGGGCTGTGTTCTATAGTGGTGGAGTTAACTCCTCCGGATGCACCCGGTAGGTAGTAACAGGATGAGAAGTGCCCAGATGTGATGGTTAAAATCAACTTTAATCAATGGCAATAACAAACAGGCAAAGCACTCCCATATAAGAAAACAGCAGTGTCCTGATCTGGTCCGGGCTGCCACTCACTAAGAAACTCCTTGTAGACGCGTCCGGTTTCGCAGAGCTGGAAAGTGTGACGAAGTGCGCTCTACGGTGGCCAGCAGGAGCCAACAAGTGAAGTTGCCCGAACAACGGTTTCGTATCAGAGGATACTTCATCAGGTTCGGCCGACATGGGGGTGAGGGTCCAGGGACCAAAGACTGCTGTGTGATGTAATGTATGGTGCATTGCGTACAAGAATAAAGGCCCCAGTTCTGTTTTATACTCCGCCTGAGACTGCAGTTCTTCAGGGGAGGGAGAGTGTTTTCAACAAAGGGATGCACCTAATCCTGATAGGCCTGTGGAATGGAGGCACTGCACCCAGAAGACAAGGTACCAAGCACCCAAAAGCCTGTCCTGCTTATCTCCCCTTTCACTGGTGGATGTTCAGACCCTTTTGTGAGCCTAACAGGTAGCACCAAACACAGGTAACGAGGCAGTGAATCTCCCTTAGGGTGGGGGAGACGTGTACACGTACAGTATATTGTATTTTTTCCTTCATGTATCATTTTGACATGTCTTGTTATGATTGCATTTGAATAAATCATAAAAGAATCATTGAATGTACCTTCGTTTTCTGATTATTTTATTGGTGACGTTAAAAAAATGATTGAAAGCAAGCAGGTTTGTGTCCCAATATAAAACATTACAAATACGTACACTCTTGCTTGCTTTACAGACTTTATATGATGTATAATGTGATAATAAATACAGAGAAATATTAAATAGCATTTCAACCTGGAAAAGTAGAAGTTGGTTCATGAATTTTCCGATAGACTTTATATTTCTGAGAGTTAAAAAAATTAATTTTAAAAAATCAAGTAAGTTGCCTAGTTTGTGCTCTGCTGAATGGCCCCAATGTGTCAACTGTGCTTTATTATTAGTGGCTCTAGTTCTGTATTCAGTGATACTGAGTGCTATTAAAAAGTAGACCTACCGATTCTGGACTTGATTGCTGGAGAGCTTAGCTCTTTGAACAAAAGAACAGAGATCATTAGAGAGCATTTCAAAAGTTGAATGCTGTATTTTATAGAATTGATATGATTGTACCACTATATAGTTACTATCACACTTTGACCGTGTTCATTAGCATTTGGAAACTAAGGAGTAAACAGCAGGGTGTTATTCATGAAATGTCAATAGAATTTGCAGTTGGTAATAGCTATGTTCTTTTGTACTAATGGATTGTTTCCAACTATTGTATACTTTAATCCAATGCTTGTATTATTATGGGACGAATTTTACAGCTTAGTCGAACAACCTCTTCTACTCTACCGCTATCAGAGAATGTAGCTGTGCTACAGTTGTTCCTCCATCCTTATACACAGTATATGAGTTTTATCAATCAGTCTTAAGTGGCGTTATGATAAAACTTCCACTTTCCTGACCTTCTCTTCAAAATACACGTCTCATGTACAGTAGTAGGGCCTTGTTATTGACACTCTCATTCTCACGTAGAAGGTAGGAATGATTAATTCCCATTTAACTACAGAGGCAAGATCAGACGGTCTTTATATACTGTACCATGTTTTCTATGCCTTGGTCTTACAGACAGAGAAAATTATTTATTGTATATCCCTACTATCTCATAAACAACAAAACAGGGGTAGCGCTAACCGCAATGTGTGTGGTAGTGTGTAGTAACTATTACTTATATATTAAATAAAACTATACATAGGGCTGCCTAGGACACAAGCCTGACCCCTGGTTAGGAAAACAGTATGGACAGGGATAGTTCGTGGGCGCCTAAAAATTTTACCACTATAAGTGATTCGAAAACCAAGCCGTTGGTTGTGAAGATTGTTGATCTCACGGTGGGCTTGAAACAAAGAGGAAGACAACACATAGCGTAATACTGTTGAAACATTAAACAAAACAACTATAGGACAACATATAACAGCTGAATACTGAAATGGTATTTTTAGGGCAATAAAATCATTTAATACAATAATTATTTAATATAATGACACAATTTGCATGGACATATAGATTTAAGCCATTAACAATCGAATAGGTGGTTCAACTGCTCCGTAGCACCAATGTTGATGATAGCAATGCCTACTCACCAGATGGAATAGGATTTGCGGCAGTGGATATTTGAGAGTATCCCCTCTATCTGTGGTGTTGCTCTCTGCTTAGTTGGCGCTCTGTCGGCTCGTGGGTGCGTCATCAGCGGGGACCTGCAGCTCCAGGAAGCACGTCTGGCAGATGGAACTCAGCTGCAGCTGATTCACCGATTTCAAGCCACGGACCACCGTGAGGGTCGTCTATCTGCTGCTCACTCTAGCTGGGTCTCTATCCGCTCGTGGACGCAACTTGTCAGCAGGTTACCCTGCAGGGCGCCAAGCAGGGCGCTTGAATAATGGAACCGCAACAGCTGGTTCAACTCGTCGGCGGCTATAAGAGATGGTTAGCTGGCAGCTTCACGTTGATTCAACCGATGGTACGGGGGTACTACACCAATGTGTGCGGGGCTTGAACCCACCCTACGCGTTTCAGAGCGATCTGCTCTCTTCCTCAGGGGTATATGAATAAAAAGTCCAAAATGTCTTTAAATACTGACTTCACACCTGGGTAAATAGTTCCACCTGTAGCTAATTGCACATGTGCTGTGCTTGTAATAAGTTGCTCTTAGTGTTTTGCAATCAGACACTGCACAGTGAGAAATGTCTTGAACAAAAAAGCTACTTACTATTTTGTACAGCTGTTATACATAAGACAACATAAACATAACACAATATACAATGAACATATACTACTATTTGTATGTTAAATATATATTGTTTGTTAGTAGTATATGTTCATTGTATTGTGTTATGTTTAATGTTTGTCATTATGTAAAAAGCTGTACAAAATGTAGTACTTTTTTGTTCAAAGACATTCTCACTGTGCAGTGTCTGATTGCAAACCACTAGAGCAACTTTATTACAAGCCAGCACATGTGCAATTAGCCTAACAGTGGAACTATTTACCCAATGGTGAAGTCAGTATTATAAGGACATTTTGGACTTTTTTTATTCATACCCCTGAGGAAGAGAGCAGAGCGCTCTTGAACGCGTAGGGTGGAGGTTCAAGCCCGCCACACATTGGTGTAGTACCCCCGTACATCGCGTGAATCAACGTTGAGCTGCCAGCTAACCATCTCTTATAGCGCCGACGAGTGTTGAACAGCTGTTGCGTTTCCCATATATTCAAGCGCCCTGTTGGCGCCCCTGCAGGAGTAACCGCTGACAAGTGCGTCCACGAGCGGATAGAGACGCCAGCTAGCAGTGGCAGCAGATAGACGACCTCACGGTGGTCCGATGGCTGACATCGTGCTGAATCAGCTGCAGCTGAGTTCCATCTGCTCAGACGTGCTTCTGGAGCTGCAGGAGTCCCCGCTGATGACTGCACCCACGAGCCGACAGAGACCCAGCTAAGCAGAAGCAGCACACAGATGAAGAGGGGATACTCTCTAAAATATCCATGCCTGCAAACCTATTCCATTGGGAGTAGGCATTGCTATCATCAACATTGGTGCTACGAGAAGTTGAACACCTTTCAGATTTTTAATTGCTTAAATCTATATGTCCATGCAAATTGGCATTATAAATATTAATTGTTATTAATGATTTTTATTGTCCATAAAATACATTTCAGTATTCAGCTGTTATATGTTGTCCTATGTTTGTTGTTTAATGTTTCACAGTATTACGCTATGTGTTGTGCTTTCTCTTTGTTTTAAGCCCACCGTGAGATCAACAATCTTCACAACAACAGGCTTGGTTTTTCGTATATCCTTTATGTGGTAAAATTTATAGGCGCCCACGGAATATTCCCTGTCCATCCCTACTATCTCGCTTACCTAATGTGTAGGATTTAAAATTTGCCTCAGGGTTAGCATTCTGCCTTATATACTTGGTCATATTGAATATTTTGTTGGAGGTTCTCATTTTGTTTTTTTGTTTGATTCAAGTCTTAATTCTCTTATTAATAACACACATCTTAATGTTTTTAGTGTTATCAAACTTCTCACTCAACTGCATGAAAGTACAGTGTGTATCTTTTAGCAGTTTGCAGTTATACGATCTGCTATACTCTGTTTTGAAACTTTGTATGCTGATTTCTCTCTGCCTAATTTCTTTCTAAATAATGTTCATTGCATTCTGTTTTATGTATGTACTGTATTTTGTGCATAAGTAGGCGATTGCTTGGAAAGCATATCTAATAGTTTTTCTTAGTAACCAATTATTTATTAACAAAATATTTTGAAATATACATTATTAAAAGCTGTTTCAGTCTAACAAAGTAATACATGATTGTTGTCTAAAAGGATACAATTATATTGAATTTCTGCTTGTATCATTTATTGACTGTATGTATGAAGGCACAAGTGGTGCAAATCTTGGGGAAAAGACACCAAATGTATCAAAGAAAAATCATATTGCTTTCAAGGAATTTTTTTATTTGATATATTTGAGGCCATTTTTTTCCTCCAGCCGACCTGCCAGGCCCCACAGCAATGCTTTTGGTGTCATAGTAGCAGGCAGGGACTTGTACTAGACTATCTAAATGATTAATTAACAGATGGTTGCTGAATTATTAATAAAGGATTTCTGAAGACTCACCAAGAAAGATTACAAATGAGAGTTGTTTTAAAGTCTTTCTTGCTCAGCGGCCATTGTTAGGTATTAGCTTTTCCATACAGACCGCACCAGCAGAGAGCAGGGTCACGACCTACATAGACCGCAATCTAAAAGGGAACAAGACTGCCGGGGGGATGATCTGTGTTGAATAATATCAATCTTTTCAAACGTTCTCTTCCGATCTGTATCTTGAGAGTGTATATCACAGTTTGTGGCTTAATAACGAGGTTGTCCGTAAATGGTGAGGAAACGGGGGAGGCGCTAGGAAGTTAAACACCCATCTTGTTGACATGCTTTGGAAGTTCTCGCCCAGCTTGAGAACAATTTTATTCTGTATTTCTTATCCAGTAAAGTTCATGTGTTAATCTTACATTTCCACAAGTTTTATTTTCAATTATTCTTTTATTACTGATTTGTCACCGTCAGTTCTGCTGGGAGAATATCCAAAGCATCTACCATTATTCTTCCATAAACTTGTTCGCTCATCAAAAAATACTCTCACCAATAGTTGTTTCTTCTTTAAGACTTTCTTAACTGTGATCACAAACATAACCCTTCATCCCCTACTATTATATGACATTGTTGGATAGTCTTAAATTCCTGATCAGTTTAACATTTTTGCACAAGTACCAATATGGAATCCTTTGTCCAATCCCCTTCTCACACTCCTCAATTCCTCAGTGGCTCTAAACAACGCATCAACTTTAAAGCCATGTTGACAGCAGGGGTATACATGATTGTCCTTGGGTTGAGGAACAGGGTGAGACTTGAAGTGGTAGTGTAGACATCAAATCTTATTGGAATCCTATATTTTGAGTGGGTAAATAGAAAATGTAGGTCTTTTTGTGTGTGACTATGGTACATAGTACTGTTTCTTGGTTAATTGTTCCCTAAAATTCTACTGAGTTGTATAATGTCTATCTAAGCCCCCACTTCCCTCTATCCTTTCTGGGTGCTACCTTCTCAACTTTCTCTCTTAGGTCCAGTTTAGTATGCGTAAGACCATTATCACCTCGTAAGCAAACATAAACCCTATTTGCTTGGATGGATTTTGCGAATGAGCGATAATGTAGCATATTAAATGGGGCCCATTTACCTCACTTTTGCCTCTAAAAGAACTCATGGTATCTTAGACTCCATTTACTCTCTATGATTTAGGTATCCAATCTCCAAAGCAATTGTGATTCTCTAGCATTACAATCATCTTATCCCAACTTTCAACAGCATAAGTCGTCTATTTTCATTATCAGCCGATTCCTGTTATCTGACTAATTTCTAAGTACCAGCAAAACTGATATCCACATAATACATGTAATATTAATCCAATGATCAATATACTTTGTTTGAATTGTCCCTGTAGTGTGCTAATTTTTTCTCTGCATGAATTTTATCTCATGTTGTCATTAGACTCCATGAGTCTATAGTGTTTGTACTCTTTTGATAATTTCCTATATACACGAGAGTTCGAAATGAGTAAGGTACAGTAATTTACCATATAACAATACTCTACTAACTAATTCAAATGCACTAATCTTGATACTAAAAATCAAAAAAAGTGTGTGGATGAGAATAGTGTGCTCTCTCTCTCTCTCTCTAAACACTCACAAGTTTGTGCTCATTTATCATTTGGCTTCAAGTATCATCTCGATAGCGATAATGAAATATATCCACCCATCTCATTCCTCTCATCTCCAGGCTTGTCCCAAGTCTGTGAATCCTCTTGGGCATAACATGCCCAATGACTCTCTTACATTGGCCAACACTTCCTCATAGTTCACCGAAAAAATATTATTGTTCTAGTTTGTCACCATAAAGTTCCTGAAACCGAACACAAACAGTGCAAGATGAAGGAGACTTTGCAGATTTTCTACAAAAACTCGTAAAAAAATCTGAAAATGTTGACCATTAGAGTGGATACACACTTTACTTTTTCTTATGTAACCCTGCTCCCCGTTCCCCCAGACTCTACGGTGGTGTCTAGGGTGCATGAGGACGGATAAAGGCGGTGTGGTGCGTACCTGTGAGGAACAGGAGGGCCTGAGCTTCCCGCGATGTTGTGGGGGAGCCAGGACCGGGCTTCTGGGGTGCTAGCCTCCATGATCTCTTAGTGGTGCAGCGCCTCCATCTTTATCCCAGGAATATGGGACAGGACCGGTTATAGAAGAACCCCTTGGGTCCCAGGGTAGTACTTTCAAGTCACACACAGTCTTTGCGGATAATGAATAGTTCTTTTTTAACAGAGCAGCTATATCCCAACGATAGTGGCTTCCAACAGCCGCAACAACAATAGCCAGGACGGATTATGCGCCGCTCGCCTTCACCCAGATTATTTCTCTCTCATTCCCTCCAAGTCGCTCCTCCGGCAGAATGGTCTGGGCTAGGGCTTCAATACCCCGTGGCCCACCCCCGAGGTTAGCCTCGAGGTGGGTCTGGATTCTCCCCATAACCCTGGCAGTGGGGGAGGGCATTGGTCCCCAAGTCTATAATTCTATCAGCTCTACTAAAGGACGCTGAATCTTTCCGCTCTTCTTCTCCTGCACTCGCGCAGGGGAGACGTAGTCTCCTCCAAATCCTGGACCGATCCGCAGGATTCCTGAATCATAGCATATTAATGCACTGCATACTCCGGCATAACTAACCGGCAACTCCAGACTTCGATATCACTATCACTCTCTAAACTACTCACTGGAGTTAGCTGCTAAATATAGAGCTAGCCCCGCCCTCGTGATGTCAACAGGACCTCCCCTCTTGCTCACGCCTGCAGCAGAGTCCAGGCCTGGTCTACCATTCAGGATAGGGCTATGGAGGGGGGAAAACCCATGATGATTACTGGTGCCTGATCTTAACAGGACTTACCACAGCAGAAGGAAGATAGGTATAGCCTGTGCTGTTTACAGGGGGCTCACTACACTTAAAAACATAATGGATCACTTCATTTTTTTACTGTATTGCCTATTGTAACTTACTTAATATCTTCACATTTTTTCTGCTGGTCTTCAAATATACCTTTTAGATTGTAAGTGAAAATGGGACAATTTCAAGCCTAAATAATAAATATGTTATATTGTCTAATAACAGTACATATTTTACTCAGCATGTAAATAGTTAAAATAAATAATTTTGTATTACAGTATGTTAGAAATTATATTGGAAAATTATTAGCTGCATCTACGAAGAAAAGAAGATATGCCCTTTTGCTCAGTTGCTCGACTGCTAAAACTCTGACTCAGGCCTCATTCTCCCTTGTCTCGATTAGTGTACCTCCTGCGTCGGCTTCCTGCCTCTTACCGTCTCCCCTACAATCTATCCTAAACGTGCTGCCAGAATCACTCTAATTTTTCCTAAATCTGCCCAGCATCTCCTGCTGAAATCACTTTCTGGCTTCCTATCAAATCCCGCAGCTCGCACTCAATTCTCCTCACATTTAAAGCTTTACACTCTTCTGCCCACCCCCCCTACATCTCAGCCCTAATTTCCGCTATGCACCATCCCAACTCTTGCGTTTGCTCAAGGGTGCCTCTCTCTACCCCCTTTGTATCTAAAGCCCTCTCCCGCCTTAACCTTTTCACTTACTGCCCCACACTCTGGAATGCCCTTCCCTTCAATACCCAACTTGCACCCTCTCTATCCACCTTTAAGACCCACCTTAAGACACACTGCTTAAAGAGCTATGAGTAGCACAAGTGCTATACCGTATCTGCCCCCCCTGAAGTCATCAGACATCTGCGACCTTACATATCACCTATACACATGATAGATAAAGCTTGGCCCACTGCAGACACTTACAGAATGCCCTCCACTGTCTCTATACATTTCCTACCTACAAATTAGTTGTAAGCTCTCGGAGCAGGGACTCCTCTTCGAAATTTACTTTATATCTGAGCATTATTACCATGATCTGTTATTATATTTTGTTATTTATATGATTGTAACGGTGTATTACTACTGTGAAGCGCTATGTACATTAATGGGCTATATAAATAAAGAATACAGCTAAACCCCGTTATAACGCGGTCCTCGGGGTCCACCCCGAGACCACCGCGTTTACTAACGGGGTTCGCGCTAATTAAAAAAAAAAAAAAAATGGCGCCACATCAGTGTTTTTTACCCGCGGTCCGGCTTCCCCTGCCACCGCGTGACAGGAGATGGGAGGGGGGATTCCCCTCCGTTCCGGCTCCCCCTGCCACCGCGTGACAGGAGATGGGAGGGGGGATTCCCTCCGGTCCGGCTCCCCTGCCACCGCGTGACAGGAGATGGGAGGGGGGATTACCCTCCGGTCCGGCTCCCCCGCCACGCGTGACAGGAGATGGGGGAGGGGGATTCCCTCCGGTCCGGCTCCCCCTGCCACCGCGTGACAGGAGATGGGAGGGGGGATTCCCTCCGGTCCGGCTACCCCCGCCGCAGCACCAGGGCCCTCGCGCCGCAATAAAGGGCCCCTGGCCCTGCCGTAGCGCAGGGTGGTCCTGCGCTCCCCCCCCCCCCCCCCAGACCCACCCCGCGTTGCACCGGCCA
>WSYH01011850.1:1953-19954 GCA_036426205.1 Ascaphus truei
CTCTCTCTCTCTCCCCCTCTCTCTCTCACCCCCTCTCTCTCTCACCCACTCTCTCTCTCATCCTCTCTCTGTGTCTGTCTCTCACTCTGTTTCTGGATCTCTTATTTACCCTATATATCTTAACTGCCCTATACTACACCGAAATAACCTATACTGCTTTCTTCCAGATCTGACTCAAGCTTCACACAGAAGACATCGGAACCCCCCCTAACCCAGAAGACAAGTAGGGAACACATCCCCTCCAATGTATAACATTGCGGGAATGAGGGTACCTGGACATTGAGGAACTGCGGATCAGGTAAGATCCCAGGCGGGATTGCTGCTTTAGATATTGTGAAGCGGGGACGTCCAGACACTGGTTAAGGGGTTCAGGAAACTAGTCATTCACACCTGGGTTTTATTTCTAGATCCGACATTTACACACACACACGCACACACACACACACACGCACGCACGAACGCACGCACACACACACACACACACACACACACACGTAACAAGGACTAAGTGTAGTATAATGTAATACAATAAATACATTTATGTCAAAAACGAATCTTGTTCTGACTAGGAATTTATTAAATGTATTTTATTTATATATTTTATTTTAAAGCGGGGTTGGGGGCGGGACTAGGGGCGGGGTTGGGGCGGGACTAGGGGCGGGGTTGGGGCGGGACTAGGTGGCAAGTAGATTTTTTGGTTGGGCGAGTAGATTTTTGGGTGATTTGTCGAACACTGTATATATATATATCTACAGAAAAAACAAACAGAAAACAGGCGCACTCATAGCGTATTAAGGTTTACAAATTTATAAGAGGTAGGATGTGTAAAAATGCACACTCACAAACATAAGGGAAATAAAAGCATTCATGAGTTATACTCAATCGCCAGCCCAGGTGCAGGATACAGCCGCTCCAGTACCGTCTGATGTGAAGGAATACAGCGACACTGTAGTTCTACTCCATGTACCGGAGCAAGTGGAGAATATCTCTCTGCTTCCAGCTCTTCATCACCGCAATGAGCTCCTGGTAGCAGTCTCGCGAGAGCTCGTGACGTCACTGGGTTATCCGGGTAAGCTATGGCGATCCCCGCAAGAATATCGGGGGTTTAGATTGCCAAACAATGTAAAGTCCCATATGTCGGAGTGGCATATACTGTAAGTAATAAAAACAGGACAATATATCATGAATCAGGGAGTGATAATAAATGCCCCTAACTTGATAAACAATTTGAGATAGGTAATAAAAACATATAAATGCAATAAAAAACAATAATGATTAAAAAAACAAAAGGACCAATCACAAGATGATATTCAGTAGAGGAAAAACCTGCAAACCATACACACATTGATATACTGTACAAGGGGACTAGCTCATTGAGGGGAGAGTAATGTGTAATCACCAAATATAGTCCAGAGGAACAAACAGAGATATTTAGGCACTTCCAGTATATAAAATGTACATAAAAGTACTTGGTTTGATCTCACCAATTGCAGTCCATGAGTGGTAGCAACAGGGAGTCCTTCAGATGAGCCTCCTAAATGAAGAAAGCCACAATATTGCTGATCCGGAAGTAAACTGCAGACCAGTTCACTCGCAAACAAACGGTGCCCGATAGAGAGGGGGATGAGAAGGTGGGGAGGATAGAGGCTGCACGGCCAAACCCTGGTCCGTCAACTTACTCTTACTCAGTGAGGACTTTACACTCCCTTATTAAAGAGACTGGTTGCACAATACTCAGCCCAAATGGAAAGTTGATGCTTTTGTCAGCTCTGTTTGCAAGATGCAGCACACAGCACACCACCACTCTGTATCTCCACATATCTCCCGTCCCAGGGGTCTTTAAGCAGGGAATCCTCTACAGCGGATGGGTACCAGAAAATGACATTAACCCTACATCTGTATGTGTAACCCGTGTTCCCCCTCCCCCCACCTCACCTAGAGGCCAGTATCTGGGAAGGGAGCATGTTACCTCCCTGTTTGGTGCTTAACCTGTTGGTTCGCAGGAGGTCTGAGTGGTCTGCAGGATGTTATGAGACTTAGACAGGACTGGTTCTTTCATGGTGTTTCAGCACCTCCAGTAGTGATGGCTCCCACAGTGTAGGCGTCAGCACCCACCACTACACACATACCTTCTCTCAGCCCAGGGACTGACACCATAGGCTGAAGTATAATTGCAGGATCTTTATTCAGAGCATACATCTTACACAGCTTAGCAGCACAGTTTTCTGCATACACTTCAGGACTTCTGGACGGTGCTTACTTCCACTGCTCCAGGTGGTCTTGACTAGCCAGCCAATTGAACATGCTTACCCCGCAATGGGGAAGACTCATTGTTCCCACCTGCTTCATTCCTCCTTCACCCTAGCCAGGGATCAGACAGAGACACACTCCTCCCTTCTATCTCTCCAAGGTGGAGAGGAAGACTATTCTAGCACATCCTCACTCCACGAGGAGCTCAGAGGAACTACTCTAACTTTAGCCTACTCCCTTTAGAAAATTCCAGAAGGGGTGGGCTCATGGACTGTACCCACCTACAAGGGGCTGTACACATGAGTCACCACAGACCTTCCTTCACTTTCCAGGGAAGCAGGAAGGGGGGTCAAGGGCCCACAAATTAACGTGCTAATTAATGAATCTTAACAGGGTTTAAAAAGCAGATACAGTACACTGGGTGGAGAGGAACAGGCAAGGTTGGGACATACCCTGTTACATCCTCCCCTGGGTGAAAAACCCCAACGACCCCACTTGGGTCCGAATTTAGGAGCACCGTCAGTCATCCTGGAGACCTGCAGAATGACAGAAAAATTACATGACTTGATTAATAATGCACCATCCACTTACATCAGGGATGGTAGGAACACATAACAATATAATCTGGTTCAAAGATAATATCTTGGGTCTGGCTTCTTAACAGGCCACCAGTCAAACTCTTCAACCCACACTGAATACACTTTGGGTACACCTGCTTCTTGGCGTACCTCTACTCGGTCTTTGAATATGCACATCCCTATCATCCACTCCCCCATGATGGTATATATCAGGGATTCTGTGATGAAGTCTTTATGGCTGGTCTTTCTCTGCAAATAATCTATAACATCCAACCTTAACAATTCCCGCCGGTTGTCGTCTATGTCCTGCATGATAGGCTCAGGAACATACGGGAAATAGTACCCATGGGACTGCCTAAACTTGGTACGTATTGCTCTATCAGCTCTGCTCAGTTTGACAATTTTCCTGCCCCTTTCCTCATAATACTCAAAACCCTGGGTCTTGCGGATAAACTTTTCTATCCAGGCTGGGAGAACCTTTAGGGAGGCGGACACCCATCTTGATTTCGTTCTCTCTTTTTAAGAGAATCTCTGCTTTTTCATCAATATTAAATGCTCCCTCTTCCCACCAATGGTCCACAATGGAACCGCTGCGCAGTATGAACCTTGTGTATCATAACTCAGGGGCATAAACCTGGAATAAGGGGTACTACCAGTGACATGGTTCTGGAGAGGTAGACTCAGATCCAGCAGTTACAGATTGGGCTGGTAAAGGGAACAAATCACTTGCTGACCCCGGTGGCGATGGCACTATAAAAGCCTCTGACAGGGACCCTGAGGACCTCTTGAAGGACTGATAGGAGCCTCTACTTTCCGGCCTTTCAATACACCTGGAAACTGATTTGTTGTCATCTGAATCTGAACCATCACTTAACCACTTGTTAACATATATTTCTTCAGGAAATTTGGTCAGTACAAACCCTTGAACAGCAGGATCAATGGATTTCACACCCTGAGAACTACACGTGGATGACGGGGCAGTGGTAGGGGCTGAGTGACTCTGGGCAAAATCCTTTAAGTCCAGTACGGGGCAATAGCAGAAGTTGTACTTAAAGCTAGGGCCATGGACTGGGACTCAAATACCTCTTTCTTAGGGGATACAGTCCTGGGCTTCACCTCTCTTTCAACTGGGAGGGATGCCTCGGCTGCTGCCAAGCGATGTCCTCTACCAAGTCCAGCAGGGGGAGTTATCAAGGCAGAAACACTCTTCGTTCCCTTCGCACAGGGATTCTCTTTACTGCTGCTGGTGACATCTGGTGGGGCCAGGTCTACCCACACCGCTTCAGGCTCCAGCGGTAGTGTGACCAGCTCTGCGGGCGCCATCTTGGTGACGTCACTCCCGGCCGTCATTCTCGCGAGACTTCCGGTGTTACCACCGCCCGGCGCCATTGATGACATTACTTCCGGTGAGACCGGAAGCTCGTCACCAGACGGCGCACCGGACGAGGCCGCAACCGGTGCTACCAGCGAGAAGGCCACAACCGGCTCTCCTACAACAGAGGAACTGGACTGCTCACCCAAGGTAGGGGACGTCCAGTGTTGTCTCCGCTGGCGGTCGATGGACTCCTCGACGTCGTCTGAAGCTGTGGAGCTCTCCAATGGCTCCGGAACCCCCGCATCCGCAGGAACGGGTATGAAGGAGACAGATTTTTCTCTTGGTCAGGACTGCATGAATATACTCAAGCCGGGGAGAATTTGGCCATCGCCCTGAGTTCACGAGGTCCCAGCAAATAGACACTCTGGACCGGAACTCATCATCTGGGCTGCACAGGTAAGTGGGGGTCTTTCGTCCACAGGTCCCGCAGCATGGACGCGATGACAGGGTCAGCCAATTGCCCAGGTGACCAGACTTAAGGAGCCACCATGCTCCACGGTCACTCAAGGGCCCACACCCGACACCGCTGGGGCAGTCCACTTACCCCTCTCATAGGTCGGTACTGGTCCCAGGCCTGGGACCGACGGTAGCATTGGCGTAGGCCGCAACATTCGCGTTAGGGTGCACGGGCCCACAGCATACTCCGCAGCTTAGGTAGGATCATGATAAGGTGGCACCGGACCACCGACGCCCCCGGCAGTGCTCACAAGGGCACACGGGCCCACAGCATCTGCGGTAGGGGGAAACTGGAAAACAGTTACCGGTTGGTGTCACAGCTCGCAAATGCAACAGGCATGTATCTGCGGGCACTTGGCTAGCCGGCAGCAGGAAATAAGTGCCACGGTGCTGGCACCGCGCTTCTATGTCGAAGGGCCCTCCAGGCAGGTGGCAATGTGCACAGATGCACCGTAGATGGTAGCTTCCTCCCACTCTCACCACTAGGCAGCCGCCAGGGAGAATGTAGTTAGCCGCTTCCAAATCAACTCGACCAGTAGATAGAGCCATTTTTAACACAGTGAGGCCTCGTCTGTATGCAGCAGCTCTTCTCTCTAGCACTTCCAAAACGAAATGGTTCTGGGGTCTGCGCTGCAAACCCCTCCCATCTCTTATAACAGCCTTGATTGGCTGCTCCGCACTAGCTCCTCCCCTGGGTGGATGTCAGAGTTGGGGCTTCTATTACTTAGCTGGGCTTGGCTTTGACCTAGGCCAATCAGCTCACTGGGCGGTGCCTTCGTTTGGTGCCAAAATCTTACACTTTGCTTGCAACTTTCTTCAAAACTTTGCGGGAACGCCATCTTGGGCAGCAGTCCACGCACATGCCCCCACCCTTGTGGTGGACGCCATTTTTGAGAATCTGGAGTAAGCATTAACCCCGGGCTAATGCTCTACCCCTGGGACATGTACCAACCCCTGGCTAATTGTATAGTGGTAAAGTGAACACAGGCGCAAACAAATGAAAAGTGGACACTGTTAATAAGTGACTAATTGAAAACTTAAATAAGTGAGAAAGTGATAGTAATAAGTAGTAAGTAAATACAGTTTCACCCCCTGCTCTGGAACCCACTGGAAGGGGTAGTCTTCACTCTTCCCCCATAGTAACAGCAAAACACACAAAATCCAACGGGAACATGGGGAGAAACAAAAAACATTTAAGTGCAGCAGAATGGCAACGTGCAAATAAAAGCCTCCAAATGACTTGGCTCTGATGAATTGACTACTTACAAGATGTAAGAGTCAAATAGGCAGGGTTGACTCAAACAGTCAGTGGCAGATGGGTGGTGCAGTTTTCATCAGAGTGGATCAGGTCTTCAGGATGAAGTGCCCCAATATTGAGAGAAAAAAACTGGCATAGCACAGATCACTCAAGGTGTAAAGATTTTATAACAATAAAATAATGTACTCACATTCTAACAATTAAAAACGGGCATGTCACACTGCATTAGTGTAGGCCAATCAGCTCACTGGGCGGTGCCTTCGTTTGGTGCCAAAAGCTTACACTTTGCTTGCAACTTTCTGCAAAACTTTGCGGGAACGCCATCTTGGACAGCAGTCCACGCACATGCCCCCACCCTTGTGGTGGACGCCATTTTGGAGAATCAGGAGTAAGCATTAACCCCGGGCTAATGCTCTACCCCTGGGACTTGTACCAACCCCTGGCTAATACACTGCCCCACTTTGTGAGCACGAACTCTATAGAATCTGGAAAAGACACTAACCCCTGGCTAGCGCTCTGCCCCTGGAACATCTACTAACCCCAAGCTAATAGACTGTCCCACTGTGTACAAACTGGTTAAAGTAGGGTAAACACATGCCCTGGGGTCACCTCAGGTACGCCCCCACTATAGGACTATGTGTGGAGTAAAGGGTAACCATGCACCCCAGTATCTTACCCTCAGGGTATGCCCCAACACTGTCTCTCGGTAAGGGTCTAGGCTTATCCCCTCTCTGGTAAAGCAAAAGGGAGAGACTCCCCCCTTCCTTCACATGGCTGGGTGCCCAAGGTCCCTGGTGTAGCCTCAGGAGCCTGGTCCCTTGCTGCATGCTTGCTGCTGCTGCTGCCTGCTGCTCTAAAAGCCTGTCATGTCTCGCATCTCAGCAGCGCCTCCAAATGTAACCCATATCCCCCCCCCCCCACCTCACCTAGAGGCCAGTGTGACAGGGTGAAGTCAGGTAGTAAGCAGACACCTGACAACCAGCATAATGAGCTATAAGGAAGTCTTTGCTGGTAATCAGGTGGCTGTCTCAGAGCTATCATAAACAAGCTGCTATGCAGATGGATTCACAACTATATCTCTGAAATCACAGTAAGAACTGTTCATATTGTTTTCTGACTGTTTGATATATGTTAACGGTTTGGTAAATGGATTAGCCAGCCAGCCTGATAGATAGGCTTGCAGTGTTAGTAAGTTCTCCCAATGTGGAACAGGATTTATTTTGCTATGTTTTGTTTATGCCTGAAAGGGACAGTGTGCCCACATGTTTAGTTATGCTGTGGAGAAATAAAGCCACTCAAGATTTGCTTTAACCTGAAACTACACGTGTGGACTATTGCCTGACCTCGGTTACAGGCCGTCCCGCCATAGGTGGTGTCAGAAGTGGGATTAAGACAGCCCCTGTATCCAAAGGGCCACATACTTTTAAAAAATGGAAGAGATTTTTTCTCAGTTCCTGCGCTAGCAGGCCCGGCAAGCTGAGCAATAGGCCCAGCGAGAGCGAGAGGAGAGGCATGCCCAGCAAACAGAAAAGCTCCTCCAAATGCTGGCTCCAGGTCCAGCCCCAGTCAGACCAGAGATTCCAAATAACCCACCGGTGATGCTGCCTAAAATGAAGCCAACCGAAGATCCAGAGGCATTCCTCCTCACTTTTGAAAGGGTAGCCATGGCTCACGGTTGGACAGTTGATCGCTGGGTAATGTCTCTGGCTCCACTCCTCATAGTAGAAGCTCAGGCAGCCTACCAGGCTCTTCCAGCAGATGAGGCAATGGACTATCAGCAAACAGAGGCAGACCCCGGGTCATAGCCCACTGCTTAGTAGACTTATGTACCAGGTGGATGTAAACAGAGAAGCATACCAAGGCAGAGATCCTGGAACAATTTGTGCTCGAGCAGTTCATACAAATACTGCCCCCCTCCTCCCGCTCCTGGGTAAAAAGACATGCTGCAACTTCCCTGAATTCAGCAGTCTGCTTGGTGGAAAACGTTCTTGGCGACGACAGCCAACAGGATAGCTGGGATCGGTCCGTGCAAACACCAGCTGCTTCCTGTGATGCCAGAGGCAGGAGAGAAGACAATTGAGGGATCTACAACCCGCCAGCTCGGGAGGTCCAGTCAACCAGATCAGAAGACCCTTTCCCATCTCGGAGGGGTCCTGGTACAAACTCCGGCAGAGACGCCCATCCCGGATCCGAGGCCATTGGATCCCTCAAGGGAGGACACCACCCACAGTATTTCTTGAGAACCTGGATCCCGTCATCCATCCGGTGGAGAGGATTCCACCACCAAACAGAAGGGAGGATCCCGTCCCACAGCGGAGAGGTCCAAACGCCGAACTCCGTAGAGAGCTTCCGCTGACGACCGAGTTTGCGGACTCAGGAGATGATGAGATGAACTGTTCATATGGCAGAACAACTGCCACGGCTTCTCTCCGAGGGGACCACGATCCGTGGTTGGTTCCTGCATCTCTGGAGGGGAAAACAGTGAAAGCCCTGGTGGATTCGGGATCTGGAAAAATTCTGATCCTGGAGGGTCTAATTTCAAACAACCGACTTTCCTATGAAGCTCCATGGAATATCGAATGTATCCATGGAGATACAAAGAAATACCAGATGGCGAACATACTCCTCCTTATCAATGATCGAGAGGCTAGACTTCTAGTAGGAGTTGCTCCCTGGCTAAGTGCTCCTGTTCTAATTGGCTGAGACTGGCCCGACTTCGTAACATTGTTGGCCCCTACTCCTACAGAGCCTACTTCCCCGGTTCCGGAGAAGCCTGGGGACTTGTTCACTTTTTCCCCAGAGATTTTTCCCCATAGACACCGCGTCCCAAAGACACGTAAACAGAGACGTGCGGGAAAAGAGGACTGGTTAAGAAAGGCTGGGACTCTTGGTAACGTTAGTCAGCCCAAAGACTGCAAGTCATGGCAGGAGATGACTAGGGTGAGGAACAGATAGATACGGTTATTTTGCCAGACCTGGATCTTCCTGACTTCCGTCAGAGGCAGAGGTATGACCCAGCTCTGGCTAGACAATATGAGAAGGTGGTACGGGTCAACGACAATATAATGGATGAACAAGGTGTAAGAGTGTTTCCACATTTCGAACTATTGAATGACATCCTATATCGTGTGAATAAGTTACACAAACAGGGGAGGTCATTCGACAAATATTAGTCCCTAAAGGTTTGATTAAAACAGTGTTTACCCTTGCCCATACTCTCCCATGGAGTGGTCATTTGGGCAGAGATAAGACAACGTACCGCATCTCGTCCCGGTTTTACTGGCCAGGCATATATGGTGACATCATGAAACTATGTGAGACATGTCCGGAATGCCAGTTAACTAGCCAAAAGTGACAGAAGCCGGCTTCTTTGGTTCCTCTGCCCGTCGTATCCGTCCCATTCGAGAGGATTGGTGTAGATCTGGTAGGACCTTTAGAACCCTCTGCGAAGGGACATAAATTCATACTAGTTTTCATAGATTATGCCACCAGAAATCCTGAGGCCTTCCCTCTGAGATCAACCACTGCTAAACAGGTTGCTCACAGGCTGTTAGAGCTATTCTCTCGGGTAGGACGTCCCCAAGTAATGTAAACTTTCTAGGGAACAAATTTCATGGCGAAGTTAATGCAGGATGTCCTGAAGTTATTGGAGGTTAAATCCATCCGAACCTCAGTCTACCATCCTCAGACTGATGGATTGAATGTCTTGTATTCACTCGCTTCATTTGCTCACGACCTATTCTCTCCTAGACCCACTACAATCTGGCTTCTGCACTGCTCACTGAACTGAAACAGCCCTCACTAAAATAACTATTGACCTCCATGCTGCCAAAGACAATGGTCATTACACTCACATTACTTTACCTCTCTACAGCATTTGATACTTTGGAGCACCCTCTACTCCTTCACATTCTCCATACTCTTTGAATTGATAACAAAGCTGTATCCTGAATCTCCTCTTACCTCTCCCATCGTACTTTCAGCGTCTCTTTTGTAAACACCTCCTCCTCTATGGATAGCTCTGTGGGGGTTCCCCAGGTCTGTCCTGGGACCTCTTCTCTTTTCTCTTTACACACTCTCTAGGTGATCTAATCACATCTCTTGGGTTCAAATATCACCTCTACGCTGATGACACACAATTAATTTTTAAACCCCTGATCTTACACCTACTCTGCAGACCAAAGTTTCTGACTGTCTCTCCGCTATATCATACTGAATTGCCCTTCGCCGACTTAAACTTTGACTTAACATGTCAAAAACGGAGTTCCTCATATTTCCTCCCAAACTTGGCCATACTACCTCCTTCCACATTACTATTGGAAGTACTATCATACACCCCATAGCACAAGCATGCTGTCACAGAGTCACTCTCGACTCCACTCTCATATTCTTATCTCACATTCAAAAGGTAGCCAAAACCTGGTGTTTTTTTCTCCGCAATATTACAAATATACGCCCTTTTCTCTTTTGCTCGACTGCTAAATCTCTGACACAGGCCCTCATTCTCTCCCATCTTGACTACTGTAACCTCCTGCTGTCTGGCCTTCCTGCCTCTCACCTGTCTCCCCTACAATCTATCCTAAACGCTGCTGCCAAAATCACTCTACTTTTTCCTAAATCTCTCAGCATTTCCCCTGCTGAAATCCCTCTCCTGGCTTTTATCAAGCCCCGTATCACACACTCAATCCTCCTCCTAACTTTTAAAGCTTTACACTCTTCTGCTCCTCCTTACATATCAGCCCTAATTTCTTGCTATGCACCATCCCGACTCATGTGTTCTGCTCAATGATTTCTTACCCCTTTTGTATCTAAAGCCCTCTCCCGCCTTAAACCTTTCTCACTGACTGCACCACACCTCTGGAATGCCCTTCCCCTCAATATCCAACTAGCACTCTCTCTATCCACTTTTTAAGACCCATCTTAAAACACACCTACTTAGCGAAGCATATGAGTAGCTCCGTGGCTGATATTTTGCACCGTATACATAAACATTGGCCCCTTGAAGACGCATTTACCAGAACGCCCTCCTACTGTTTCTGTACGTTCTTCCTACCTACCAATTAGATTGTAAGGTCTTCAGAGCAGGGACTCCTTTTCCTCAACGTTACTTTTATGTCTGAAGCACGTATTGACCTGTTATTTGTATTATTTGTTAGTAATATGACTCTCACGTGTATTACTACTGTGAAGCGCTATGTACACTAATGGCGCTATACAAATAAACACATACAGTACATACATACATCTATGACGTTTGCACTGCTGAGCAAAGTATGAGCAAAAAAACTTGTTTTTCCAAGTCCGAGTAATAAAGGAATCTTTATTTAAAGTTAAGTGGTGTATGGACCCCTTACTGACCCTACCTAGATGGCCAGTCCGTCACTGGTATTTAGTGCTAGCTTCCATCCCCTATACATAACACACATTGCTATACCAGGCCTAACCGCAGGAACCCTGCTTTTACTGTTTTCACACTTTAGCTGGAAATTTTTTAACTATCTGATTCCACAACACAGGAGGGAAAAAATGTATTTTCATTTTATGAAATAGCATACAGACCTCGCAGCTCTGCACTTACCGTGATAGTACAGAAAAGCAGAATGTTGCACAACCAGTGAGATAAATATAACTCTATTTAATAATTATTAAACACTTTGCCGTTATATATTTGTATTACAGTAAGAAGCTGAACACCCCCCATCATGTGGCTCCCTCTGCTGGTGCTCCTGGCTCTGATTTTCCTGTACAGATGGCACAGGCAGAGACAGACACTGCAGAATCTCTCAGATAAATATGTGCTGATCACTGGATGTGACACTGGATTTGGAAACCTGCTGGCGAAGCAGCTGGACCGGCGTGGGCTGCACGTGCTGGCTACTTGTCTGACAGAGAAAGGGGCAGAGGACCTGAAGAAGGAGACATCCAGCAGACTGCAAACAGTAATCCTGGATGTTACAGACAGCCAGAGTGTGAGCTCTGCTGCCAAGTGGGTCACTAGCACTGTAGGAGATGCAGGTGAGTGAAGCTTTATGTCAGGAGAAAATGTTATTTAGTAATAGGGATCACTCACAAAAAGGGGTATTTTTGTGTAGTGTAGAGACTTACTTTACAGCATCAGTAGGGAAATGCTGAGCAAATGTCCTTATAAGTGACTTGTTCATTCGCAGATATAGGAGGCATTGATATAAAATACAATGAAGGGTAACACTGCTAATACAGTATGTTGTATGGTGTCACTATGCTTGTACCAAAAATCTTGCAATGTACCTCATGCAAACATGTACGGTATTTTCTTTGAATGCACTAAATAAAGAAATTCAAGAAAAAAAAGTGACATGTTCTCAGAAGGAGCGCTCCAATTAAACTTGCATGTTCTGAATATGATTAAGGATCTCTCATTTATTTGGTGTCAAAACACAGAAAAAAAACATTGTTTTTATTATTGATGTCCTTCTACACTTCCCTCTTATTCCATATCTTGCAGGACTCTGGGGTTTAGTAAATAATGCTGGGTTAGCGATTGCCGTATGCCCCAATGAATGGCAAAAGAAGGAAGATTTTGCCAAGGTGCTGGACGTCAACTTGCTGGGGATGATTGACGTGACCCTGAATCTGCTGCATCTCATCAGAAAAGCCCAGGGACGTATTGTCAATGTTTCTAGTATTGCAGGGAGACTGTCTATTGCTGGCGGAGGGTACTGCATCTCTAAGTATGGCGTGGAAGCATTCTCCGATAGTCTAAGGTGAGCAGCATGAACAGGGAACATTACAGAGCATGGCCATGAACGATGACTGTAGTTGGGTGGCCATCAGAGTATCTAACCCTTTAGGACGTAATCACAATATTTCCATGGATTACCTAACTCTTTTTATAAAAGTTTCTATTATCCCCAGATGGGACATTACATGCTCAGTCATGAGATCATGTGCACGTCCTTCTTTAAAGAAGGATAACATAATAACAGTTTAATCCAAGCACTGGAAGAAATAGAGACATTTTTCATACAGTATCTTAATTGTCTTTTACAAACCAAATCGTTTCATGTGAAACGAGTTTTCTCTCATTGCTTTAGTGAATAAACACGGACCAGATGAAATATAGCTAGTATGTTTTAAATCCAAAATCTAAAAACTGGATAAAATTACGTGTTGACAAAATAATTGTTTTCTGCACATTTGTTGATAAAAGGCTGAAAAGATTGGAACATTATATGTGTAATTTAAAAAAATTGTAAGTCACATTCATGTTAATGGGACATAAGGTTTGCTAAGATTAAACACTGTATAGTAACTTGTGGTATCGGTGTTACATGCTAATAATGCCTAATGTTAATCTTGGCTTTCATCAATTCAGATTGCAGTCATGATGTTCTACATTGAACCAACATGATGGTACATGAGGTTTTTTCCAGCACAAAAGTGCTTTAGACAGTATCAGTGAAGATAACTAATCAAACACACAGAATCCCTGCCAGCTCTGAATCCAACACCCACCACATACAGTGTGTGTATGTATGTATATGTATATGTGTGTATATATATATATATATATATATATATACATATATACACACAGTGTCAAAAGCAGTGCTATTGGGTGTGACCAAATGTACTGTATACTGTACAAAAAAAAGCATTCTCTTTAGGGAACTAACACTCTAATGATGCCATTATACAAATCTCCCTACAAGATAGATGTTGGTATATAAATATATGAAAAAACACTTCAGACCAGAACTCAAAAACAATGAATCATTAGTTGCATAAACGTTATGACTCATTGAGTTGTTGCAGACAAAAGTTATTCCTTTAATGGTAACATACTGTACTGATGCTATCATGTATATATTTATCAAGTATCACAATTCCCATTAGGAGTGCTGTTCATACACAGACCAAAAGCAGAAATTAAAAATTAATACTAGTGTGACTTCATCCATATCACATTGGAAACTCCTCTCTTATCTTGTATGGAAAAACATCAATGGAACATAATATTAGCAATGCTCATTAAAGATGGCCACTAATGTTTTATTTCAGAACCACTTTATAAATCTGCCCTATTTGTTGCTGCATTGCTTTGTCAATTACAATCAGGATCCTGGTGAAAAGTGTATAGATTTAATGCTTGCTAATCCTAGTCACTTTGCCATCTAGTTCGTGAACAAATAAAACAGCAGAGGTGTTGCATGGGTAAATACTTATCACAACTCCATTCTAGGTATTTGATGGAACGGTTGCTTTCATAACGATAGTAATGATGTATTTTTCTTATTTTTTCCCCCACTGCAGACGGGAGCTTTGTGATTTTGGGGTAAAAGTGTCCATCATTGAGCCTGGCGCTTTCAGAACTTCGATGGCTGTCTCAAAACCTCATAAGAAATATATGAAGTGGCTGTGGGAGAATCTACCTGCAGAGGTCAAGAAGGACTATGGAGAGCAGTATTACCAGAACTGTGAGACCCCCTGCTTGTCTTTTTGGAATTAAGGGTAGAAGGGAATATTTCCATTTGAAGAGAGATGTAGAAGGGGACAGCATGAGGATTGCAGTGATCACATGACTTCTGAAGTGGAAACTTTCAGGTCACACATTTACAGGAGTAATTTGTATTCCTCCCTTTGTAATATTGTGCCACGCACTGCACATCGGAGAACAGGAACACAAAAGTCACATTAAATATCTGCCTATGAAGCTTATGTAGCCATCCTTCCCCCTGACTAAAGGGACTACTGGTACTGCTGTTATCTGTCTGGCTGCCAGATGGCCTGAGCTTCTGCCTCTGGGAGCCTGGGGTGTCACTTGCCTGCCTTGGGATGATCCCCACACAGGAACTAATACCGGCAATGATCACACCACAAGTATGTAATAACGGGTTTTACTGAACACATATATATCTTATACCTATACCACACAGCATACAGCACTCCCAACCCCAATACACCACGAGTGCCCCCACAATACAAAGGGTGCTTGGCACCAATACGTTGATGTCCTTTTACCCAATGTCAAGGCCCACCCAAAAGTGTGTATGGTAGCGCTACCTGTGGACCATTAGTGCACTTTAGTTGAGGTACCTGCCGGGTACTCCAGTACCCGCCCGACTAGCAACAGGGATCCACTGATCCAGAGACGTCGTCATCCATGAAGGTGTCCGCCTCTGCGTTTGAAGGGTCTCACCTTTGAGAGTCTCTTAATGTAGATGGTCTGGTCACAGACCACAAGCTTTAAGTCACCACGCGGCATCTTCACTGGTGCGATACGCAGACTATAGGGAGCTACTGTACAGGTGAAATGTCCCTAGCTATGGGATTCTCTGTAGCAACCACAATCTATCAGGTGAGTTGGGCCTATCTTGGACCTAAGGGGGTAATCTGGCCTAGTCTGGGTGCCACTGACACCCAGACCCTACCTTCCCCTTCCCTATCGTGGCTTCAACTGTCAGCGTGAGCTAAGCGCGCCAAATGTATCCAAATCACCTCAGAGGATCTGAGTCGCCTTATTGGCTGGGTGCCTACATGTGATCCCAGACCGCAGTGCACTATGGGACTTGTAGTTCCCCTGCGGATTATGTTCTAACATGGCCGCCGCTGCTTGCAATCTTCTGTGCATGCGCACCTCCCTAACATGGCGGCTGCACTACTGTGCAGGCGCACGGCCCCTTTAACATGCAGCCGTAACCTCCCTGCACGCCGCAAAGTAAGGGACCAAGGGGGGAACCTGGCTACACTTACGTAATAGTGTTTCAACCACGCAGTGGGAGATTATGGCCATTACTGCTTCTACGGTGCATGATACCTGTTAGTAACAGTAGGGCTGAGTCGTCCGCTGATGGTAGTGGGACACAGGACAAGGCTTCTGGGGTTCATACCCACATACCTTTAGCAGTGCAGCTCCTCCATCTGCCGTAGGCTCCAGGGAACTGAAGGTGATCTCCCAAGGTAGAACAATTACCTCTCCCCCAGTAAGGTCACGCACCAGGCAGGAGGTATAACAACAGGAATGGTTTATTATCTCTTCTGTACAGTACAGTACACGGCAGGGTTCTGCCCAATGCAGCAACTATTAGGTACCCACTGAAGGATGGTTCCTTTGCCATCACTAGAGGCCAAGGGCACCCGCAGCCATCCTAGCTTTTCCCTGCCTTCCTAGCAGAGGCAGCGGTATGGTCCACACTCACTCTCCCCCGGAGGGGGATGTGTGACCTGCCTTCCTCAAGTAGGGGAAGGCACTCCTGAATTTAGGATGGCACTGCCTTTAAGTATAGCTAGGAGGAGGGCACCAGGTCTGTCTCATGATTGGTCATGCCCAGGTCTGATGTCACCGTCTCCCGCTGTCACTCAAGTCCCGCACCCCCATAAACCCCCATATCAACTACTGGCAGCCTGATTGTATCAGGGCTTACTGCAAGGAGAAGGGTATAATAGTAGCCGTAAGTGACCTGACTACACTCTCCCTCTGGTGGACTCCCAACTACCCCACTTTGGTCCTAAATTTTCAGGTGCCATCCTTGAAGGTAACCTGAACATAACAACAAAACATTCACATGATTGATATCACATTTACTATACAGTACATGATACATCTCTGTGAACACAGTCATTACAGCTTACTGGAACCATTAGCAGCTTTATTTGACTACAACCATAAAATAGCTGCCTCCTCAATAATAGTGCTCAGGGTCCAGTTTTCTAACTAAGGCTCCTGAATCATCAGTCACAGAACATCCGCTTAGGGTATCGTTCAGATACATACTCCACCCGGTCTATGTACACTGATCTCCCTACTTTCTACACTCCGACTACGTAGGTCACTCTTTCTTCCAAATTATGGAAGTTATTCCTACTATGTTCTAGAGCATAGGCCCTAACGGCCTCGATCAGCCATGTTTCCCTATTCTCGTCAATCTCCCTCATCAACGGTTCAGGGACATAGAGGTACTTGAACCCATGTGAGTATGTACTTCTGTACAACATGCCGCTCGGCTAATTTTAGTTAACCGATGACCTTCAGCCTGGCCTGGCTGAACCTAGAACGTTGGTTCTTGAATCGGGGGTTCGTAATCGTCTAAGGCCACTCCCTTGGGTTGTACTATACCCAACCTTATCTCCCTTCCTCTGCATCTCATGGCCTCTACGGCCTCCTCGGGACAGAACTTTCCTTCCACCCACCAATTATCTACCACATCATCCATCTCTAGAAGAAATCTGGTGCGATCCATGTACGACATGTACCCTGTGTGTGTTGTGGTGCATGAGAACCCTGACACATTAGATACTACCGACATTGCTTTTTGACTTCCCCCAGACGCAACACTCTCTGCCGCATCATACCCTCTATCATAATCATTTCCTCACACTCGATAGTCAGAGGAAGGATTGAGAGACTGGGCCACACTCTTACTCCTCCTTAAAGAATAATAGTCCCAGTCAGCCAGATCTGCCTCACCCGGCAGCACACCACCCTCGGCCGGCCTGGTAGTTTGGGTTTCCTCATCGGAAATCTTCTTAGGGGTTGTGAAAAAAAGGGGACCGGCAACGTACATGGGAATCAGCGGTCTGGGTCATGGGGTAAGGGGCCTAAAACTAACAGAGTCCTGGTCAGCAATCTTTGTGGATATAAGGCCCGGACCTGACACCAATGTGATGCGGAAAACATGGGGTGTAGGTGCCAGTTTGGGCATAAGCCAATGGTCCATTACATCTTTCCGGTACTGGGTCCAAAAAAGCAGGGGTTGAAACATCCGGCCATACCGGAGGGCTTTCTGTCTCAGGGTCAAAGCTGTATGGGCTAATGCAGTAGCCGCTTGCTTATGGGCCAAACGCTCCTTCAGGGATTGCATAAAGGCAGTTCCTTTAACCGGAGCTATAGCGGTACTCACCGGAGTGGAAATCAAAGGCTTCTCCTCTGCCCCAGCGGTCACAAGTAGTAGGACGTCATCTCCGGCAGGTATCGCGGGGTCCTGGAACAACTCCAGATCCCACACCTGAAACACATCGACATCTGGTCGTTGCACGGGTATGCCATCTGTACCGGAGAATCCCTGGATCGGCCTCTGGATACCTCCAACACGGGTAGGCTCATCC
>WSYH01011851.1:0-16822 GCA_036426205.1 Ascaphus truei
ATCCTTACTTGGAGTTGAGCTTGTCGGAAGTCTCCGATGGGGGCAGTGGTCGGGTGTAGGAGAAAGGAAACCAGCCTTTGCTAAGGAAGAAATTCAACATGTATTACAAAACTGGCTAAGTAATAATCAGATGCCATAAAATGCAGCAATTACAAGGTTGGTCCTCACAGTCATCCAGACACGAATGGCCATCTCCATTACTATGGAAACATGGCCTTTTTACCTCACTATCGGTGCAAGGTAGGCAGATACACTTTAAAAAAGGGGTTTCTAATGGCCAACATGTTGCACATGGCAAGCACCTTTTCCCCCTCTACCTTTTTTTAACATTTGTGTGCCTGTATTCTCATTTGCGATACATATTTTTCACTGCCTTCTCATCTTTTCAGATACCGATTTCGGGGATCTGCATATCAGCGGAAGCCATTCTATATATAAATACCTGGTCATATAACTGTCCTACACTGAAGACTGTGGTTGGCTGGTTGATGAAATATATTAACTGGTAGTAGTCAAGAGTCTACAGAACTATGAGAGTACGGAGGAGAGTAAGAGAGATCTGCAGCTATGTGTGAATGGGATAATAGAGGTGGGATCTTATACTTAGAGAATCTCTGTTTATGGCATATTTGCCAGGATGTTGGAATTGGGGGGCTTTGCTAGTATGTCTTCATGAGTTGTAAATATGCTGCTTCTTTTAGTGTTTTTTTTATATAGAGGGATTATTTCTTATGCTGTGTTTACACTGTGGGTTTCTCAAACAACAGAGGATGGGGGGTGGAGGGGGGTGCATTGGGGGATGAGAAGACCAGCTTTTAAACTGTGTGAACCTGGCCATTTCTATTCAATTGTGTCAGGTAAGAAATTAGAAGTTTATATTGGCAAAGTCTTTTGGGGGGTATTTAATGAGGTCTCCTGGCTACCTAATTGTGCAAGAAACAAACTACAAATTCCTACAGAGAGCAATGGGATTTTTTTTTCTTTAATATATTTTAAGGGATTTTTTTGCACAAGCATTGCCAAGAGACCTTTAAAGGTAACCTGCTTTGTGACTAAATTGTTCTAGTTTGAAGTGTTATTTAATCTGTTAATTCCTTATAGTAAGAGCAAAAAAAAAATGGGGGGGGGGGGGGGGGGAGGGTATTTGTAGTCTCCAACCTCACTAGAGCCAGCTGCACTTTTGCTATACATTTCACTAGGTGGCACTGGTGCTTTAGCTAAATTAGAAAGATCAGAACGCATGAGAGTATTTGTTTTTTAATCTATTTCACTACTTCCCTGGATACTTCCCTGGGGCTTTTTCCTATCTGCTGCATTACACAGCAGAGCCTGGGTTAATAAATACAGAATAAAAAAAACTCTCTTAAACAAGATCTTTGTATAATATGACTATGCGCACACACAGTATGCAGCTCCTACTAAAGTCAAACATGCATGTTTTCCTTCAAAATGTGCCTCCCACAAAATACTACAAAAGAAAACAAAAACCCGCATGAACACCATTACACCATCCAAACCATTGTAACAGTTTGAACTGGAATATTACGTGAGTATTGTAAAGCTGGTGGTGGTTGCAAACCAGACATTATAGGGAGACTCTGGGTTTAAAAATAAATAAAGTGACAGCAGCCTCCCACACATAAGGTGCAGGAATGATAAGAAACCAATGAGTGGATCTGCATGTCCTCCCTAGATCCCCCAAATCTGCTTCAAATCCATTGTCACATCACAGTGGATTACCTGCAGACAAGGATTCGGGGCTGCACCTTGTATGCAGGAGGGGTTTTGTGACTTTTCACTATCCACCATAACCTTATTGTGTCTGGTTTGCAACCACGATCACATAGCTCCTCTACTTGATGAGCATACATGATATCTGGCTCGTGAATGGGGCAGTGCCGTCTCTTGTATTGGCTCTTCTCATCTGATCTGGATGCTCAGACCTTTGGGAATCTGCTTACATACATGTTTGTGACAAATTTTAGTGAAATGATCTTGGTGTTACTGTTTAAGTAAAACATAAATAGTCATATTTGTGTGGCTTAATGTACATGATTAATGTGGCATCTAAATACTCTTTCAGCTCCTTCCTCGTAGGCTTGTTATGTGATCTCTATATGTTGAGTAGCCATCCACTGCCAGCTGTACAATAGCAACTGCAAATACATTGAAAGCTGATGAGTGCAATTGGGAGAAATGGCTTCCAGGTTCTGTACTTTATAAGCTCATGCTTTGATGTGCAAGTTGTGTAATGTAACAGACACAAGATGTGGACAAATATCAGTGTTTAATATGGACAGAACGCTAACCAGGAACACACTTGGAGTGCTCACTGGCACATTTCATTACCCACATTCCTGGTTTGCAGACTAACCCCTGTATGATACATGAACATGGGATGGCGCAGGTTTCCAGAGACCAGTGGAAAACATGTCCAGTATATGAACTCGTGGGTCGCTCATCTTTACAATGCATTGACTGGTGCAATGTTTTGTTTTTAAACACACTATAATTGCTATGGGTTTTATAAATCATGTTTCCAAGGCTTACAGGTATAGCTTTTCCTGTTCCTTCTTTAACTTCACTAAGCTAGGTGTGTTATTCCCAGTGTGGTAAGGTAAGCATGAGAGAGCATAGACATTAGCGATTACAGCTGCAAATCTCGCATCAAAAAGCTGTATATTTATCAACTAACAAAATGTAATTGATGTTTTTCCAGACAAATGTGCTTTGGTTTCTTGGGCTCGTGCTTGCGTTGGTTTTTCTGCTGGGAGAGTGTGATTTATGCTCGACATGTCTGTAATAGCAGATCCCTACAAAAATTACGTCATAGGATAAATTAGGATTACACACTACAGACTTCTAAGGACGGATGTTCACTAAGAGCCAATGCGTGGCATCACACATTCAAGTCAATGGCAGTTAATGCTGGATTGTGGTGCAATACCCCGAATAGGAGCTTAGTGAATCCCGGTCTATGGGTCTAAAGGCTTTTCCAAAAAACCAGCAAAAACAGAAATAATCAGTTGTTGAACTGAATTTTCACCACTAACGCCCTCTAAACACCAACAGAGAAAAGACACAGCTATAGAAGATGATTAGAAGGCTTTAAAACCCTGAGGGTTTGGGTACACCTCCTCAGCACACAACCAATCTCTAATATAGAGGATTCTGTAATATACTGGAAATGAGTCACCAAACGCGTAGCTACGGCTCTCATTTCAGTCAAGGCCCCCTGCCTGCATCAGGCCCGGGCCATCTGTATGTGCACCTCCCTTTTGCCGTCACTGTGTAACTCACATTTTGCTGGCCTCATTCTCGCCGTAGTGCCAGCCATCCCGAGCTTCTGGTACCAGCAAGAGGATGACGTCACCCTCCTGGAAATTTAGCAGGGTGCTGTTCTCCCCTGCTGTGTGAGAGAAGACCGCCTGCACTCTGCGTCGCTCCACACGAGGCGGCAGCACGGACAGGGGGCTGATCCGAGGTAGGGTCTTGTTTTCCACTGCAAGCATTACAAGAGGTTCCCTATTAAAGTTCCAGCAGAAACTATGGTACTTGGGCTTAAACTCACTAAGATCCGTTAAATCTGGGCACATAGTGTGACGTTACCTACAACAGGAACAGCTGTTACTTTTTTCTGAGTGTAACATCTCATTCAACAATTGTAATTCAGCTCCTAAGCAAAAGGGTAACGTCACATTATTTCAGGATAACGCATCTTCTCTTGAAACAATGTGATGTTATAGAGGAGAAGACCCATTATGCCTGTCTCTCTCTGCCGCAAAACCCCTATCTCAGTGTCTGGATGGGAGTAAGGCCAGAATTAGGTATGACTTCAATAACGTGACATCATTTCCTGGCTTTAACTTTAACAGAGTTAATATGGGATGAATGATCATTTGGGCTGTAATTAGCTAATTTGCCTAACATTTATAAATACGTCTGTTACAAATAAAGCCATGCTTTTTACGAGAGTAAAACCAGGTTAAAGTCATGTTATTTGCATAAAGGGGATATTATTATTAAGCTGTAATAGTGCCATTCGTGTCATTATTGCCGGGAAACTCCCATTGACTTCAGTGGGAATGCCCGCACGACAGTAAGGTTGGAAGAAATCACGCGCCATGACATGGGTATTCCGAGGTATACAACGCGCGAAATGTTCAAATAACGGCCGCTGCATCTGTATAACAATCCAGAACAAAAAAATACAGGGTTCTTCTGAAGAGGGAGTTTGCACTGGTATATTTTAGCAGCGTGGATGTGATCACAAGTTCCAGAAGTAAAGTGATTAAGAGATGGAATAGGCGAACCAGACATAGATAATAAATATGTTTCTTTGTTCTGACTTTAATTTACATTTGGCTGTTTCCAATAACGTTATAACCCAGTTTTAGCTCATCAGACTATGGAATTTTATAGGAGCTCAGTACATCATGGCTCATATTTCCTAAGCTGTGCTATCCTATAAGACTTCCAGCCCATTGAAGTAAATGAGCTGTTAGATGTTTTAAGGACTAGCTGCGCTTAGCAAATGTGGCCCTATATCTTTGAAATCATCAAGCCTATGTGGTTTGGCAGCAGAAAAATTAAGAGCTTGAAAAGTTTCACATGATTTCTGTTGAAAGGACATTGTCAGATTGTCACTGCTGACTCCAAATCCCGGTAACACGGATCACAATGAAATTCACTGCTTCTTAAAGATTCATTTTGTAAATGACATCATTTGTTAGGTGCACTTTTTATTCTATAGAATCTTGTACATACCCAGCGTGGCCAATCTGTTCTCAGAGGCTGGTTTTCGTGGCATTGGTAAGGTACAGCAGTAGATCTCGCTAGGCTTGGGGGGCGGGGGTGAAAAGGAAGTTGGCATTGCTGGCTGTGGGGGAGCCACGTGGGGGGGTGATAAGGGCTCCATGTGAGCAGGATTTCCCATATCGTGGGAGCCTCTCGCTCGGCGGGTCTCTCCATTGGGAATAGGGAGGACTTCCTGGATGGACATCCGCTGCAATAGCATCATAAAAAATATGAATGGGGGAAAAAAAGTTTAATAAATACTGTTTGCTATTCCAACATAGTTGATTAGTTTTTGTTAAGGAATAGGGTAGTGTTCCGTGGGGATGTGTAAAAATTGACGACTAATGCAATAAATCCACTAATATCCACTGTTACTTACACAGACTGTAAACCTGTTATTTTACCTGTAATAATTACCGGTTGAGAAATGACATGCTGAGTGTATGTTAGTCACGTGGAGGTACTTAGCACCTGTAGTACTTTCTTTACTCTTTATTGTTATGGCAGCAGTAAGCATTTCTTTTGTTTGTTGAATTTGCCTTATAAAAATAGAAATTGATCCCTTCGGGAATTTGTTTTCAGTTTTTAATGCAGGATGTCAAAAAAAAGGCAGACCGAACTGTTAAAAAGAAAAATGTCCCAAAACTCTATACATACTCTTTATTGATTGATATTCTATCTTGACCTTGAAATATCATACAGTAAGAAAGCTAGGGTACAACTACCTGTGTTCTGTCTTAAGATACCCTCTGTATATTGTGTTCTGTAGTATAGTAGTCAATGGTATAATGGGAACACATGTGTCTGCGGGTTATCTGTTACCATCTGTCATAACCTGCTGTTAATTGTTAGTGGGCTCCTTAAATTCTCTTCTCATCTGCAGATTATGCTGTATGTTTTAACTTTTTTTTTTAGAAGAAGAAGAAAGCACGTGTGGGAAACGTACTTTAGTTTACAAACATGCCTCTTGAGGAGCAAGTTATTAGCTTCCTTGATTTACATTTGGCTAAGACATCTTTATCATTGCAGCATGGAATATGATGGTTAGTACATGGTGCTTACATGGTTCAAGGAGAGACCGCCTCCTAGAAGAGGTACCAGCTCCGGAGGGACCTCCAGTGGTTTGGTACTTGGCACGGGATCAGAGATGACTAGTTCTGTTGAGTTGTTGGCAGTTTGTTTCACCAGCACAAGGGCTCGTTCAGGAAGCTTGGTGGGCTGCGTACACGACTGTTGCCACGTGGGGAGCTTGGCAATTAATAATTCCTTTACCTTTAAAGAAAACACCAAAGATGCCCCCAACCTTATAAACATGGAGGTCATTTTAAGTTTGCTGTTCAGTTCTAAGTATTATTATCTTTGATACGTAATGTGCCAACATACTCTACAGCACTGTACAAGAGGGAGGACAATAACATTGTAACTTAAAGAGTACATACAAGTAAAGACAAATGGAAACAATAGGAAGGAGTTTCCAGTCTAACAAGGTGGAAAGTGAATACACAAGACTACTCGGCATGGGTTTAGATATCACCTTCAGTAGTCAGCTCTAGAATGAAAGTAGAAGGAAGAATTCAGGAGAGTGGCGTGTGTTTTTAGGGAACTTTTGTGGTCGGCAGAGTCTGATCATGCATGGTAAAGATTTCCAAAGTTGGAGTGGAGCACGGGAGAAGTCTTGGAGGTGGGAGTTAGGGGAGGTGATGAGGGGGGTGAGTTGTAGATCATGAGCTGAGCATTGATGCGTACTGGAGAGTACTTGAAAATTAGACCACAATTGTAGAGAGGATTGGTATTATACATAGCCTTGTAGATGACTCGTGTCTTGAATTTGACTTTGTAGGGTATGGGTATCCTATCTAGGGATTTACATAAAGGGGCAGCATAGAAAGAGTGGTGCGTGAGAGGAAAGAGTCTGGCGGCAGCATTTATAATAATCTGTAGAGGGGGGAGACCGACTGAATATGTGAAATAAACAAGAGGGAGGAGTCAAAAGTCACCTAGGCATCTGACTTGTGGCATCTAGACTGGGATAGTGAAGTCTTTTACTGCAAGTGAGAAATCAGGTACGGTATGGAGTTAGGAGAGAAAATGATAAGTTCAGGTTTGACATGTTATGTTTGAGATAGTAAAAGGACATCCATGAGGAGATAGCAGAAAGACAGATAATGATACGAGACAGCATAGAGGTGATAGTGAAAACCACATGGCTGCATTCATTTTCCAAAAGAAGAGATAAAAATGGAGAAGAGTAGAGGTCAAGAACAGAGCCCTGGGGTACACAATTGAGTGGAGAGATGTGGCCAAATAGGTAAGAAGAAGACCAGGAGGGGGCAGTGTCATGCAGGCCAACGGGTGTTCAGAAGGAAGAGATGGTCAACTGTATCAAAAGCAGCAAAAATGTCCAATAGATTGAGTAAGAAGAACTACCCTTGTGATTTTGCCTTGATTGGATCATTGTTGCAGTTTCTGTGGAGTGGTTAGTAGAGAGTTAGAAAATAAAAAGGCTAACATTAAGTTATAAATGAGTCTTTGAAGAAGTTTGGATGCAAATGGCAGAAGGGAGATAGGGAGATAGGAAGGTAGCGAAAGGAGGAGTAAGATTAAGATAAGGTTCAGGATGGGTGTTATATGTTTGAAGGTTGAAGGAACTGAGCATGTGCTGCGAGAAAAGGTTGAAGAGATGAGTTAGTATAGGAATAATGGTGGTGGAGAATGAGTAGAGGAGATGTGAAGGGATATGATTGAGAGTGCAGGTTGTAGTGGGAGATAAGGCAGGAGACTTCCTTATCAGTACCTGGTGGGAAGAAACTAAGGTTTCGGAGTATGGCGGAAGCTGTAGGGGCTTGACAAAGTGCAATGTCATGTTGAATAGCATTGCTTTTGTCTTTAAAGTGGTTAGCGAGGTTTTGAGCAGTAAGGGCTATACAATAGATAGTATTGCATAAGGAGGCGGACAAGTCTGTGAGGGTGATGAGAGAAGAGAGGGGGTTTGCACAGAGGTAGAGAGCTGAGTAAGGTCTATTTTACGTAAGTCCCGATAAGTGCGAGAAGAGGTTGATGGGGGGTGGGAGGGAGAGAGGCCGGGAAAGGCTTCAGGAATTAGAGTGAAGGAGAAGGAAAGAATAAAGTGAGTTAGATAAATTAGAGGGAGCAGAGTTGAGAGAACACAATGTCAGGTGAGTGACCATCACATGCATAGGAGAGCTGGTCCCCTGGGAGAGACCTAAGGAACAAGTTAAAGAGATGAGAGGCAGATGGGGCATTATGGTTACCAAGAGGAATATTAAAGCCCCTTAGAATGAGAGTGGGGAATCAGAAGAGAGAAAGGATGGAAGCCAGGCAGCAAATTGTCCAGGAACTGAGAGGGAGACGACAGGGAACCGCAACACCGAGAGGCAGGGGAGAAAGCACAGATGGTGCATGCTTCAAACGTGGAAAATGAGAGGGAAGGACATGGGGGTATCACTTGAAAAATGCGTTGAGGAAAGAGCAGAATGTCTAGTTCTCCACTATGTCTATTTCTGGTTGGGGGATATGACTAAAGGAGAGGCCAATGCGAAACATTTCAGCAGCTCAGGCAGTATCAGAAAGGGTGAGCCATGTCTCAGGATGGCTACTAGGAAGAAAGATTATGAGAGAAAAAGGTCATGAACTGCAGTAAGTTTATTGCAGAGTTTGCATTCCATAGTGAGCAGGAGAATAGAAAGGAAGGGAGGCAAGGAATGTGAATAAGGTTGGACTGCTTGGCAGAGTATGGATGAGCTTTTGGGGAGAGGCAAGAATCAAAATGCAACCAAGGGTTGTTTACATGGTCAATGCACAACAAGATTTTCATCTAAGAATTGGCTCTCAAGTAATGCTTCATATAAAACTGCACTGTCCCAGAGCAGAGGAGCAAAGTTTCTACTTTTGCATTGAGAAAACACAGGGAAGTGTCCAGGCAGTGACCGCGTTATAGTAAAGGAGGTACACAAGCGGCAACAAGAGAAGATGACGGGACAAGTGTGTACAAATAGAGACATGTGAAAGAGGAAAGAGGAGGAGATGACAGTACAACTAATAAGCAGGTAGGTTTACTGCACACTAACAACAGAATCGTAGACAAGGTCCACACCTGAAAAGTTTCCAAAATAACAAATCTCAGTCAAGTTTACGATGTCAGAATACTGTCCAGCAGTCACATGTTACTCTTTGACCTTTTACATATGACCTTTTATAAAACAGGGTGTGATACATGTAAGGCCTGCGACGGAGCGCATAGTGTCGCGCGCGCCTGTCGCTGTAGTGATCTGTGATGACGAGGCTGGTTTACCCTCATTGGCTGAACCGCTCACGTGACCCGGCCATCGCGCGACAAAGACACATTTTTGGCTGCTCAAAATTCTGCGTGCCGTCACGCTTCATCGCGCGCACGGTCGTGCACTCTACGGCCTGCCTCATAGAGGTGCGGCCTGTTGTTTGTGTCGCGCGATCGCTCACAGTATGGACTGGACCTTACTTGCTGTTTGTAACATTGTTCACAGATGAGTGGGAGTGGAGTGTAAGGCTGCGGGCAGGGAGCGAGCGCTCTGGCGTTGGTGCGCAGTGCCGTCACTCGCTCTGCTCGGCAATTTTTTTTGGCTAGCTCGGTATGCGCATGGGGGGGAGGGGGTGTCGGGGTCCGTGGCCATGATGACACAGAGCTGGTTCACCGCTCACGCAACGCACCAGCGATCGCAAATTCAAAATTTGCTTGCCTCTGCAAGCAGCTAAGTGCGGTGCATGCGCAGGCGCTCGCTCATGCTGGCCACACACATTGCAGCCAAGTGCTTCATCGGGGCCAGCGCAAGCCCACTCAGCGTCCCCCTGGACAAGGCCTAAAGATCTGGAATCTCACGGATACTGTTCGTCGCATGTATACCTTGCTGTGATAAGCACTGAAATGTTTGGACACCGCACACTGTCGGTCAACCAGAAAGGAGTAGCGCCGACGTTCTTCTGTCAGCGCCGCTTTGTAACCCTCTGCCACAAACTGGTCCAGCTCGCACTGCTTGGTGCTCATGATTTCAACATACTGTAGACAGAAAAATTGAAAGAGTAACAGGTCCCCCAGTGACTGATATGAAAACACCGTGTGCGTGACTTAAAGGAGCAGTCCAAGCGGGGCTTTAAAAAAAAAAGAGGTTTGAAGCAGGGTTTCTCCGGAGATGAACAGCATTAATGTCAACTCTGGGGACCCCCTGCTTCCAGAGATACTTACCTCTGTATGGGGTATTTCACTTCAGTGTCCTGGTCACACTAGCCTAGTCTGAGCTGGTAACGGGGGGTCCCCGGGGCTCAAATTAACGCAATTCAACTCTGGAGATCCTCTGCTTCAAACCAATTTTAAAAAAAAAACACCACACAAGAAACAAAAGCTGGGCTTAGGCTGCTACTCAAGCGATCACGTGGTCGCAATTCTGGAAAACCTGCCACATTTCCAGCAATGAAAGGGTTAAAGCATTAATCCACCTCCCTGGCTGGGGAATCATTCCCAGTACATTTCTGCCACATCAGTCAACTAAGGCTGCGGCCACGCTAGCGCTGACCAGCTCTC
The DNA here is from genome assembly GCA_036426205.1 of Ascaphus truei. Taxonomy (NCBI): domain Eukaryota; kingdom Metazoa; phylum Chordata; class Amphibia; order Anura; family Ascaphidae; genus Ascaphus; species Ascaphus truei. Next base: position 10,373 of record WSYH01011851.1, read on the forward strand.
CAAGCTTGAGCGCCGGGTGTCCGGCCTATTTCGCAAGGGGAGGGGGGGTGCTTTGCGGGTAAATCGAGCGCGCTTGAAAGTCTCTTTTTTTTTATTTACGCAAGCGCCAAGCATGGGTGAGCGTCCATGCCACGTGAGCGGGGACGGGACAATTTCACTTGCCGAAACTAACCTCGGCAAGCACTGCGCGGTCAGCACGCTCAGCGCTAGCGTGGCCGCAGCCTAAGAGTGTTGAGTGCACAGCAGTGGGACCTTTTTTTCTGCCTATTTTGACAGGTTATTTTTGTAAATTTACATCATTCCCCTTAGCGCACCTCCTATTTACACATAACTATAGACCGAGCTAGACTGGGTGTCACCCCCTGTTTTTCTGATGTCATAACATAGCCTGATAGTTCATGTGCAGATCTAGTTCTCAACCTCTGCTACTGCCCCCCCTTCCCTTCTGAGGTTCTGAGGTAAGTATCTAGGGAAGCAAGAGGGTAATTAATCAAGAAGTAAACATAACTGGTTTCAAAGGTATTTTGCCCTGGATTTTCAGCCTCCAATTTCAAGCTTGTTGTAATCAAACTCCTTTCCTCCGATTAAAAAATGGTTGCACCAAACATCAGCTATTGGAAATAAAGAATTAAAAAAAAAAAAAAAAAAAAAAAAATGGTATATTATATGGTACTTGACAGATCCAGTTATACCACACTTGAGCCATAAGCCCCCATTTACTGAACATCTTGTGGAGTCACGTCACATGTTTCACTTGCCTAAGACATCTTACAGACCTTTACCAAATACCACAGTTCTCAAAACATGTCTCATGGGGCCAAAAGATGCAAAATGGTCCATACATCCTCTTAGTAAATCTGCTCCATAATGTCTTAAGGAGGTAAGGCTAACGCTGCAGAAACCCAAGAGCTTGCCTCTACGTTTGTGGAACATTTTGGCAGGGAAAGGGTTACCCATTAGGTCTCTGGCCTACTGATGTATGGCTGAATAAACAGGATGGCACCAACGCATTAAGTAGGGGGAAAAACATCCTTCCATTCTTTTTAAGAAATAGACTCTATTCACTTCTCCCTTCCCTATGCCTCCAACACCCGCTTCTCCTTCCTTCTCCAGTTCACCTCCCCCACCCCCCCTGTACCAGACTGGCCTCAAGTAGGCAAGCCATGATCCAGAAGTAATGGTTGCCATGGCAACTGTGTTTACAAAAGGGAGGCAGAGATAATGCCCAAGCCTTTCTAAATCACTGGAGCCAAATGTCGTTCCTCCCCCCCCCCCCTCCCAAAAGGCTCACATGCTAATGAAAAATTGTAGAGAGGGGTGAAGCAAAAGAGAGCTGAGTGCACAGAAAATCGAAGACACCGAGCTGTATAACGAAGGGGGAGACTTTTAATATGACTTTACTATAATGCTGGGGATGCTGCATTCGTCCTTTTTCATGCTGCATTCCCATTGACGTCCTAAGACAAAGTGGGTTTCCAGATAGAGTTGCTCTAAATGTCAAAACGAAATAACTACTGGGGTTCAAAATTTACGGTTTGATAATACACCATTCATGACTCGTTTGGTCTCACATGCCTCCTTTCAGATGCCACTGTTTTCTTCACTAGCTCAGCCAAATCAATTCTCGCTACCAGAAGCATGCCAGGAAACCCTTCACTTCTCAGTTTTGAGCCTACCCTCAGTCAGACATTGACACAAAGTCATAAACAAACAAGGGGCAAGAATCGCCAGCTTCATATACCATGTGTGGGGATTTAAACCTTTGGGTGCCAATGGACGTAGGTACTACATAAAGGGGTCCAGTGCTCCAGGTGCTATGTCATAATCTAATTGCTCTTTTTTGATGGCGAGGTTGCGTTCTGAGCTTACAGGAATAGGAACAGAAGAGGGTGACTCCTCTCCCATTCCGTCATCAGTGACGGGGCGATATCGTGATAAGAGAATCGGTCATGTCATCGCTAGGGCTAGAGGAGCCGTGGCATTCTGGTGCCGTGGCCCCTGGCTCTCAAATGGTTAAAGGTCACTGTCCAGCTGCAGTGCTATGCAACGTCCCCTGCAAAATGGGGATCGAAATGTATTGGTACTGACTATCATTAAATTACTGACCAGCCTTTCCTGTGTCAGAGGCTTGTTCGTGATGATATTATTGCCATTACCACATTGACTTCGAAAATAGATCCTAAATAGCGCTACTTTAGTTACGAAACAAGTAAACCTTGAAAACAGAAATGTTTAAAGGCAGAGGGGTCTATATACTGTATCAAGGTGATTTCAGCGCAAAACCTGGGCACTTTCATCAGGCACTTATGTATAGAAGTACTTACGCCCAATATTACCCCATCTGCCCCAGTTTGCACCTTGGGGAGTGTCAGTAGGAGGAGTTATACAGGGAATATATTATAAGATGTACAGTATGACATCCTGCGTCTCTGTGTACCATTCGTTTTCCCTTTCATTTCCCCCCCAAAAAATCTGCCATATCTTAATTCTATTAACTCTATTAAGAAAAACATATGCCTCAACTTTTTACCAAAAAACGGAACAGTGCCTCAAAACACCTTTCTCTAAGTTAATACATAGACTCTCAAGCATTATAAAGTAATTACAGTATGTTGGACAGGGCTGTGCAGAAAATGCTGGAATTAAATTATTTCACCTCGATCCAACAAGACATATACATTTAAGAAATTGATATTCTCGCTGTTTATCTTGCACATAGGGGATTATAATAGCATGTTCTTGTATAGCGCTGCTAGTTTTACGTAGCGCTTTACATAGACATTTTGCAGCACCGGTCCCTGCCCCGTAGATCTTACAATCTATGTTTTTTTTGCCTGAGGCACAGGGAGATAAAGTGACTTGCCCAAGGTCACAAGGAGCCGACACTGGGAATTGAACCAGGTTCCCGTGCTGCAAACTCAGTCACTGTCTTTACTCACCGAGCCACTCCTAAAGCTGCAATAGTGTTGGGGCACTATGGAACAAAAACTCCCATTGGCGTCACTGACTACAAAGACTACCAAGCAATCTCTGTCTATAACTGAAAGGTAAAACAAGTGTCACTGTATGGAATACAGGGAAGACAAAGCACTCAGTAGTGCTGGTTACTCAACGCTAACAGCACACAATGTTTACAGTGTTATTATCAAGAGACTCAAACACAGTTATATAAACACAACAAGTAGGTAACATCCCTTAAATGTTAGTTTGAAGAGTCACCTCTGGGTTGAGGAAGTATAGAGTAAGCTAACCATTTAATTACATTTTTTTTTTGGGGGGGGGGGCGGTCCAATCATTTTCAAAGTCAAAAGTCTGTTGAATGGGGGAGGGGGAAGCTTGCATCCTACTGAGCAGAAGGTGCTTCTGGCAGCCTGTTGTGGGCCCAGCAGAGGAAGGGGCCCAGCTGGTCGATTGTGGAATTTGGGCCCCACTTCTGGGTTAATCGGGCCAGCCCCCCTCCACCGTCAGCCCGGGACAGTTGTCCCTGCTCTCCCCCACCCTGCCATTGGTCCTGCTGCTTAATCCTAGATCAAGGAAGATGCAGAATTACAGAATTACTGAAAAATCAGGAAAAAGACAGCTGTTTTCTCTTTTTGGATGCATCAGATCCAACTTGGCCACCACTTCGGTATTGTGAAGCTGCTGGTGGTTGGAAAATCAGAAAAAAAGGTGACAATAGTACCAATAGTACCAATGAGTGTGTTTGCATGTCTTCTACATGTCCACAAACCGGTTTCATTCCCCCTTTTGTCATGTCATACAGTGGTTGAGCTGCAGGTTCATGGACCTGTTGAAGGCATGCAAACACCCTCATGGGTATTTTATCTCTGCTGCACATTGTACAATGGACTCATTTGCTCACTTTTTACCCACTATAACCTAGTGAGTCTAGTTTCGAAAAGGTTGAAATACCTGTCTTTGATTGGGTATTCTTGTTCTGTATCTTCCTTGACCCAGGTTTAACTATATAAGCTGTATAATGCAGCATCAAAAAATCCAGTGAATCTATGTAATAAAATAAGTAGAATGCTAGAAAGCATGTTGAATGTATATGCATGTATAATGTATAAACATGCAAACACACTCATGGGAATGGTATCTTTACTTTCTTTTATACTGACAGGACAAGTTCAACTGTATAATCTAGTTGGACTGAGGCAGGGGTCTGCAACCTTTCAAGGAAGAGCCTTTTTTATTTACCAAAATATTTTGAGAGCCTCAACACACGAATGAAAATGAATACACCTGCACAAACACATACATACTGTACATACAGTAAATACTCAGTTCAAGAATTTTACTTTGGGGCGCGGTGAGAGGCCTGCTCTGGTCCCTGTTGCTAGAGTGGCCATGCGGGTGGATGCGGAAGTTGGACCTGGCTTCCGGATGGGCCCATCTTCCAGCACCCCGTGCTGACAAGGTAAGCAGGAAGGGGAGGGAAGGATTGGCGCCAGCAGCCATAACATCGAAGTGTGGCCCAACCTCTGGCTGATCCCAACTTCCAGCACCGGCCAGGCCCCCGGACAGAGTCACGTGTATTTACTCAACGAGCCACGGGTTGCAGACCCCTGGTCTGAGGGAAGAATACACATCCTTGTAATATTGAAAAGTTATCATATTTATTTATTTATAAAATGTTTTCACAACACTTTGAGAGTGACCAAGAGGTCACAACAGTCCCTTAACCTATATATGTATACGTATACATTTATGTACTCTCCTTATTTTTGACCTTGAGTGCAGAGGTTAAAGGACTGTTATGACCTCTTGGTCACTCTCAAAGTGTTGTGTATGCGTATTTTTCCCTTTTGCACCTGGTCATTTCATATTGTTGTCCTTTGGTTGAGCGGTCCGTCACCACGTAGCAGTTATAAAATGTTTTACCAGGAAGTAATACATTGAGAATTGCCTCTCGGTTTCAAGTATGTCATAGACAGTACAGTTGAGAGAAAATTAAGTCATATAAGAATAGGTTCAGAAGCTAAGCAAACACTTTAACATTCATTGTTTCAATTTGCATTATAGGACTAATGCTTCAAGGCCACCATCCTTCCTCCGTTAGAAACACAACTGAGTCTTAAGATCGCATGGAACCAAAGCACCGATGAAGGAGAACAGAACATTATACACCAAAATATGCATCTACTGACTATATTATTACCATGCACAGTACAGATATGGCTACTTTAAGTGCACATTAAAGATAGTGAAAGTATAATGCATGAATTTAAACAAAAATATATTTTTTCCAGTGATACAAACATTGCTGTCTAGAGAAAGTCAGACCTGGTAGACCACAGAAAGGAACCTTTAGAAGAAGCAGGTTACATTTTTACGGCTTTAACGAATATTGAAGTCTGACTCTGTTTTCAGTTACTTTCATATGACTACAAACTCCAGTTTCAAAGCATCCAATGAGCCAGTGCTCACTATTCAAAATACACAATGTGGCTTTTGGAAAATATTATATCACTAGCTGAGAGACCGGCGCTACCCGGGACCAAAACCTCCTGCTCCCTCCTCTCTCCACGTCCCTCTCCGCCTCCCCCCCCCCCCCCCCCGGCCCTCCCCCCCCCCCCCCCCCCTACACAGCTCCGGCCGTGCCCCCCCCCCTGCGCCGCTCCGGTCACCGTTCCCCCCGAGCAGCTCTGTTCCCCCCCTGCACAGCACACAGTGAGACACACACACACACACAGCGAGACACACACGCACACACAGTGAGACACACACGCACACACACAGCGAGACACACACGCACACACACACACAGCGAGACACACACGCACACACACAGTTAGACACACGCGCACACACACAGTGAGACACGCGCACACACACACACACACAGTGAGACGCATGCACACACACACACACACAGTGAGACACACGCACACACACATGCACACAGTGAGACACACACACACACAGTGAGACACACGCACACACACACACAGTGAAACACACGCACACACACACACAGTGACACACACACACTATGACACACACACATACTGTGACACACACACACACACATACTGTGACACACACACATACTGTGACACACACACACATACTGTGACACACATACTGTGACACACACACACATACTGTGACACACACACACATACTGTGACACACACACACACACACACACACACATACTGACACACGCACACACACACACTGTGACACACACACACACATACTGTGACACACACACACAGTGACACACACAGTGACAGACACACACACACAGTGACAGACACAAACACACAGTGACAGACACACACACACAGTGACACACACACACAGTGACACACACACACACACAGTGACACACACACACAGTGACACACACACACAGTGACACACACACAGTGACACACACACATACAGTGACACGCACACATACAGTGACACACATACACACACACTGTGAGACACGCACAC